>AP028447.1:6147300-6295092 GCA_036509395.1 Antheraea yamamai
TCACCAGTGGATAAAGTGATTCACGAGGAACGTTTTGGTATATAATTTGTCCAGGATTTTTTTATAATCAGGGCGGAACAACGTCTACCGGGCCTGCTAGTATTTAATAATATTGTAGTACCACCCCCTTACAGAAACACCCACGTGTAGTAACAGTGCTTGCATTGTTGCGTTTCGTTCGGTCAGTGAGAGCGCCGGAGGCCCAACTCCCCTACCCTCAACACAGGCTGACAACGTATTGCGACTCCCCTGGTGTTGGTAGTGTCTATGAACGGTGGTGATCACTTAACATCAGGTGACCCATCTGTTCGTTTACGTCCTATGATATATAAAAAAAAATGAAAAAATGTTTAAAGCAGAGGCTGTCGTACTTTTCTGGGCAAGGGCAACATACAACCATGTGAAGTACAACTGCACACCGCGCATTCATGAATTGATTTAGTAGATGCCACTAATTAATTAGCATATTTTTTTATGAATTATCAAAATATGATTGCCCTATAGATTTAATATGACAATAGCAACCTGTGAAGAAAGCCTTATTTGCCAGTTGAATTGACTAACCAGTAAATGATTGCCAAGCAACCGAAAATCTAATTTGCAGTTAATCCAAGGTTAAAATAAAATATATGCAAGGGGCATCCAAAAGGGGGGAAAAAAAAGGGGAAAAAAAAAAAAAAAAAAAAAAAAAAAAAAAAAAAATGAGTAAGTTAAATCTATACTTAATGCATGATTTCCACTAAATATATTAAAGGGACTTTTGGACAAAGTAAAAAAATACTTGGATATGATAAAAAGGTACTAGTGAACGCCTAAAAAATTTGCTAATCTTGAAGAGGGGGGGGAAGAGGGAGAAAAAAAAAAAAAAAAAAAACTAAAAAGAACTACTGGTTCCCCCAAAGAAGAATATATTCTTGGTAATCTGCTCTCCGATTTGAAAGATTATTTCAGTGTTGAATAGCTCATTTACCGAGAAAGGCTATAATATAGGCTATATATATATAGGATATATATCTTCACGCTAAGACCAATAGGAACGGAACACCAATTAAGAATGATACAAAATCGGGGTTTCTTCCATTTGAGAGCTTCCGCTGCGTATTGGCGTTAGCCCAAAGTAACTATTCCACACGGACCAAGTCGCGGGCAGAAGGTTGTATTAACATATGTAAGGTGGTGTAGAATTAACATTAACAAATGAGTAAAGTTTTAATCACTTTTAGGACTAAGGCCGTCTATTGTTTGTATCTAATAAAACATAGCTTAGTTACACTTCTAATTCTTGAGTAACACATAAATGCATTTGTCTAGTTAGTTACTAATAGTTAATTCGAATAACGGCGCAAATTAAGTTCGAGAGAAATGTAGGGTAATAAAGACATCTATATATATATATATATGACGGAGGAAGCTATAAGTCTAGTTGATTGTTGTTTGCACACACCAGTTATTTGCCTTCATCTAAATTCTTAATTTTATGTTATTTGATTTGTTACATTGTTCTATAACTTAAAAGCCTTAATAATGTAATAAAAATTACGAATATTGTAATTCACATAACGACTAATCAGAACAGACCACGTGCCTCGAGCGGGGTCGAGGCAATCTTTACTTTAAGAGGCGTAAAATTTTATTATTTTCAAAATACTTAATTTTTATTATATTTCATTTGTTATATTTTTCTATAGCTTTTATTACATATATACCTTAACTAGAGGACCCGGCAGACGTTGTCCCGCCTTAATTATAAAAAAAACCTTGACAAATTATATACTAAAACGTTCCTCATTAATCACTTTATCCACTGGTCAAAACTGCATGAAAATCCGTTCAGCAGTTTTTGAGTTTATCGCGACAGACAGGCAGACAGACGCGGCTGGGGACTTTGTTTTATACTATGTAATGATAATGTAATAGAAGTTACATATATTGTAATTTACGTAATGACCAATCAGAGCAGAGCCAGTGCCTCGAGCGAAGTCGAGGCGCCATCTTTACTTTTAGAGGGCGGACAGTATTGGTGACACATTATTTTTAGCGAGAGCAAAATCGAGTTGGATCATTGACGAAAGGCTGTTAAAGTAAGATCGGTGCCCCGAACTCGCTGCTCGGTTAGATTGTTACTTTTGCCGAAATATTGTTTAATTTAAGTTTAGATTAAAATATAGTGTATTACTAGCGGGCTCGGCAGACGTTGTACCGCCCTGATTATAAAACAAATCAGGACAAATTATATACCAAAACGTTCCTCGTGAATCACTTTATCCACTGGTGAAACCGCATTAAGATCCGTTCGGTAGTTTTTGAGTTTATCGCGAACAGACAGACATACAGACGCGGTAGGGGATTTTGTTTTATACTATGTAATGATGAAATAGTGAAACTGTGATAATTGTGTTTTGTGCTCGCATTTTACCCGAAAGACGCCCACTAAACCCGTAACCACTAATGACAATGCCAACGGGAATAACGTTTTCCACGACATATATGACAAAGACAACCTAATTACGAAGGCTACAGCCGAAGGGTGCAAAAGAATGCAACACTTTACTATATTTATTTTAATATCATTAAATTACAGTTAAATTATAACTAGAGAGGTGACGATGGATCGATGTTAGAATCCGAAGTGTCCTCCTTGGGCGCGATGCCTCACTCGTAAACTAAATATGCTGAGCAAGTGCTTCAGTGCCTCGTGGCTAGGTGGTGTCGCAACAGTGGCAGCGGGTTGCACGTGTTGCAGCGTTAGTTCTATAGGCTCGTGCAATGTTTATCTGGGTCACCGCCTAGTCATCGATCTAAGCGACACGTGGATGTGTAACAACCTTATCAAATTTTGTATATTTTGCTTTCAATGTTTTCTCTTTTCTATACATCATATGTATTGTTAAAGATAATAAAGAACGGAAACAAAGTTCAGCTAGAACCAAATAAAATTGAAGTAAAGCAAATAGCATAAGCTAACGATATATCAATAGAATATAACATTCAAATTTAGTTCATTTTTATGGCAATTTTATGAAGTCCTTCACGATGAATCCATTAAAGTCATATTATTAATTACTATTTTATTACTTTCGAGTGACAAATTGGGCTATAAATTTTAATACCTTCCTCCATTTTATTGAGGTTATTAAAATATCGAACAAAGAACAAATACTTAATAGTATAATAATTTATTATTCTCTATGTGATTATTGTTTATATTTACATGCAAAAAAAAACAGTTTATGGTGACGCCGCGGCGATGTCGACGTCACCGGAGGGTGCGCGCGGTGCGGGTTTTCTATACTAAATTTAAGTGGACTGTATTTGCGGGGATGCTATATTTGATATTCAACTATTGCGATCAGCTACGAAGAGGGAGACAAGGGTAGGAAGGAACTTGGCACATACCTCGCGGCGCTGCAGTTTCCACGTGGCTAGCCGGCTAGGTGTTTTTCGTTTCTTTCACTGAGTTCTCTCCCACACAACACTTATTGTTTATAATATATGTCGGCACGTATGTAGTGATGCGTTTATTTCTCACTCGAACAGGCGAAAATTCAAACTATTAGCATGCGGCGCGGTACGACACAACTGTAATGTAGCAGTAGTAATGTACTGGCGGAGGCCGCGCGTCCGACCCGCGCGGCACGGGCAACCACACTGACGGCCGCAATCGAACTGGCGGCGCGGGCGTCGCGCTACCGAATAAGCATGTGCCAGGAAAGGATGATTGGGCTAGAAAGGTGGCGTGACCTGATCGCAATTAATTGGTCGGGCTTCAAAGTGGCGTGATTTAATCCATAATGCGGGAATTTTCAAATATACATAAAGCGGCGCAACCAGTTTATTTTATTATTTTCTTATTCAAGGCTTCGAGGACTACAATACCACTTTCAAGCTTTTAAATTGGTGACAAAAATAAAAATAAATTATTGATATTTTTAGACATATATATCCTGTATATTTTTGAAATAAAACTTCTTATGGCACGGTAAGGAAAAAATCGTTAAACGTTAAACATGAGATAGGTTTGTATCTGTGTGTATATGTAAGTATGCATAAGTGTCTGTCTGTCGTATGCGTGTACGTAAGTAAAAACGAGTAAATGTAATGAGTAAATTAAGTACATATATATACTCGTGTGATATATAGTATATGAGCATACAGCCTGGTTGCGCCGCTTTATATATATTTGAAATTCCCGCATTATTGTGATCAGATCGCGCCACTTTCCAGCCCCGCTCGATTACCCCCTCCTATGGCACATGCTTATATACGGTAGCGCGGCGAACGCGCCACCACTACTACTATTAGTGTTGTTTCCGCGCCGCATCATTGTTGTTGTATCATAAACATACATATATACATACATATATAAAACATTTTAATTCCCGGGAGGAGAAATAAACGCTCCCGATATTTCCCTCCGCGGCGACATACAATAAAAAATAGTGGGGAGAGAAACCGAGGGAGAGAAAGAAATCCCTAGCGTAGGGAAGGGGGAGAGCCCCCCCTCCCTCTCCCTCTAAGAAAAAACCCAAAGAAACCCCCACCCACAGCCATCAAAAACACTTTTTAATAATTACTGTAACCTTTATGGTGAACGTTATATGTCAAAGTAAATAAAAAAATGATAAGAAACTTTGATAACATCCTTGTCACTCTAACTTGGTTTTACTATTTCTTACCTTATCATCTAAACGTTTTTCGTCAAAAAAACCACTGTAATAACTAACACAAAAGAAGAGTTTTTAGTGGGATCTTAATCTCTCTTTTTTTATATATCCATAGAAAGCAAACGAACAGGTGGTTCACCTGATGTTAAATGATCACCACCGTCCAAAGAAACTTGCAACACTAGGAGAGTCGCGAGTACGCTGCCAGCCTGTGTTTGCGGGAGTGGGGAATACGGAAGTGGGGGGTGGGGTAGTGGGAGAGCGGGAAAGGAAAGGGTAGGTGGGTATTTGTCGCTCTCACTGATCGAACGAAACGCAACAATGAAACCCCATGCGGTGGATTTGATATTTTATTCATTCGTTTTGTGTTATTTGACTCTATATTTTGTAATATTGTGTGTATATTACGTAATATAGTTCGGTTATTGTACACAAGTGAAGTGAACGGAAAATAATACCACGGTGCATGAATTCTGAGATGCCACAAAAACTTCATGTCAAGTTCTAACAAGAGAGCCTTCTTGCTAGAATATTGAAATTATCATAAGTCACTTGTAACATTATTATCTACTCGACAATGCCAATAATAATCAAAAAGACTAGTTGCCAAAAAAAAAATACTTGATTCAAAGTATCAAACGACAGAATTGCTAATAAAAATTGCCGTATGTATTTTTTATAATCGCGTTTTATTGTTGACTCGTCTACCATTAAATTGAAGTAACGAATTGTTATTATATCGTTATTATCAAAAATATTATGTAAAATTATTTAAATATGGTAGGTACCCTTTCGTGCTAAAATCGGTGCGTATTTCTTTTGTTTTTTTAACGTAAGATTTCTTTTGTATTTTTTTTTACCAGATAATATGTAAATTGAGAAACATCATTTTCTTAAATATGCATCAGAGATACGAAGGTATGGATTTGTACTGAAAAAAAAATGTCACGCTTGAGTCTTTACATTTGAAAATGAGCTAAATCCAATTCGAATCGATCATATCACATGTTTAGTTTTATACGCCGACAACGAAGTTCAAATTCAGCCGTTCATAAGGTTTTCAGTTTTATAATCTTCATATTTGACTAAATTTGAAGATTTTGAAAAATAAACGTAAAATAATTAGGAACGGCTAAAATTAGATCATTAACTTCAGTATTTTTTGCAATTATAAAGAAGTTACTTAGATATATAATTAACCAGCTGTAGCTCGCGGCTACGCTCACATTGATGTAGAGTCCATCTATCCGTCGAGAACTTTGAATTTTTTGGGCTGAATGGTACGTCATGTCCTTTCCTGTGGGTTACCGTTTTTTTTTAATATTATATGAGGCAATCGAACAGGCGGGTCACCTGTAGGTAAGTGATCACCGCCGTCCATAGACACTAGCTACACCATGGGAGTCGCAAGTGCGTTGCCAGCCTGTGTTTGGGGGGAGGGGGAGAGGGGATGGGAAGGGGGGAAGCCGGGTCTCCGGCGCTCTCACTGACCGAACGAAACGCAACAATGCAAACACTGTTACTTCACATCGGTTTTCTGTGAGAGGGTGGTACTACCCCGGGCGAGCCGACCTATGTATACTGAAACCGGTAATAGTAGCTTCAGCATGGCTCTACCACCATGGTTACTGTTTATGCAGAATTACACGATAATCAGTTGAGTAATTAGGGCGTGACAGCTCAAGAATAAAACGAACAAACTTAGTATAATATAAGCGATAATGGTTAAGTTGATACCGTGTTCGGACACCGCGTCTATGGACGTAGGCTCGAATCCTAGCAACGGTGTCGGAGTTTTGATGACGGAAAATAATAGGTCTTTACCTAGGAAATTGCCGTTCTGCAGTACTGGCCATTTCAAATCAAAATAATTTTTGATTGGCTAAGGATTCTAATTTGAAATTAATTTCATTTTAAAAACATGGAATTCTTTTTCCAAAAGTAGTCATTTGTTTATTGATTAGTGTTACATTTTCATCGTATTTCAATCTTTTTTGTCATCATGGATACGTTAAAAATTCGAGTAATTATGGAAGATGAGTACCATCGTGGTAGCAACGCAGCACAAGCGGCACGCAACATCAACGACGTTTACGGAGCTAACACTACAAACCAACGCATCACCTGTTATTGGTTTGCTCGCTTCCGTTCTGGGGATATCGACCTGAAAAATGAACCTCGCGATCGTCCGTAGACTTTGGTCGACAATGACGAATTAAAGACGATTGTGGAAGCTGATGATACACAATCTACGGCTGAATTAGCAGCAGCTTTCGACGTTAGCGTCAAAACAATATTGCTCCATTTGCGTCAAATTGGCAAGGTAAAAAAGCTTGACAAATGGGTGCCCCACGAACTCAATAATCGCCAGCGCGAAGTACGCGTCGAGACGTGCCTTGCACTGCTCAACAGACACACAAATGAAGGAATTTTGAACCGCATTGTTACCTGCGATGAAAAATGGATTCTGTTTGATAACCGCAAGCGCTCAACAAGTTGGTTGGATCCTGGTTCAGCACCTAAACAATGCCCTAAACGAAAACTTACCGCTAGAAAAGTGATGGTCACTGTTTGGTGGTCTAGCGCCGGTATGATTCATCACAGCTTCTTACCAAACGGGGTGAGCATTACTGCAGATGTGTACTGTGAAGAACTGAACACAAGATGGAGAAGCTGACACATCTCCAACCAGCATTGATCAATCGCTCGTCTCCGCTGCTCCTGCACGACAACGCGTGACCTCATACTGCACAGCAGACGGTCTCCAAGTTGCAAGAACTGGGGTTGGACGTTCTCCGTCTTCCGCCCTACTCACCAGACCTTGCGCCTATAGACTACTACTTTTTCCAGAATTTGGATAACTCCCTGGCGGGAAAAAAATTCAATACCCGAGAGGCAGTACAAAATACCTTTGAAGAATTTGTTGCCTCCCGTCCAGCTGATTTCTTTAAGAAGGGCATCAATAAACTGCCACTGCGTTGGTAAAGATGCATTGATTGCATGGGTGATTACTTCGATTAATACAAATAAAAAATACATGAAAAAAATTCGTTTAAATTTTTTCATACAAAACGGCAATTTCATAGGTAATGACCTAATATCATGTTGGTAGTGCTTTATCTAAGTCAGCCTGGCAAGCTATCACCGTCATGTTGAAAAGACCTGTTTGTGTGTTCCGGCAGCAGCACTTGAGAGCGAGCCCCCTCTGAGTTCAGCGTATTTACTATCTTTGACCACATCGTTACTTAACATGAGATGAAATTGTATACGTATATAGTATACGTAGTCCGGTTAAGCTGTGAAGACTTTCCCAGGTCAATAGCGTAGTCAGTTCGACGAAAAAAAAATAGTCAAACGCTACAACTTATACGGTTTTATTACAACAAAGTTAAATACGTATTGAATACTTGCTTTAAAAAGGTTTTGTATTAAATGCACCGCCCTCCCAGAGGCAAGTTCGCGTTATCCTTTTTCGCAAGTCTAACCTTAACTAACCAACGCGAGACAAAAGAGCAAGACGGCGAACATTTAGCGAGCGCGGTGCATTTAATACGAAACCTTTTTGAATCAGGTATTCAATACGTATTTAACTTTTTTGTAATAACACCGTATATTAATAAACTTTCGCATTTAGTTAAGATATATTTATGAATAAGTGTGTTCGCGACTTGGTTATTTATACGTTATATAATGTCCTTGTTATTATAAGAGGTCAAATTGTATTTATTATACTTACTACCTACCCCTTTCTCGTATTTAACTCGAGCTGTCATTCAAATTACAATAACTTTTGACAGAGTGGACCGATTTTAATGAAACGAAGACTAAATATTACTCGAGCATATTCTTTGTGCTTTCCTTGAAGGTTGAGGTTTTACCTGAACGCAGTATTTTGGCAAACAAACAGACATTTGTAAAAACGATTAAAATATATATATGTATATATGCTAGCGGGCCGGGCGGACGTTGTCCTGCCTTGATAATAAAAAATAAAATTGAACCGCAGCGCCACCTACCGGGTCCAATTGTGAATCTAAATCATTCTCGGATCCACTGGAGCACGCACACAAAATTTCATCAAGATCGGTCCAGCCGTTTAGGAGGAGTTCAGTGACATACACACGTACAGAAGAAATTTATATATAAAGATATATATATTTTATTGTAGCACGGCAAAATGACTGCACTTTATCTGATGGTAAGCACAGTATAATCCAAAAACAATGGCGACCACCGAGTGACATACTATCCATCGCCGGTCTCCGCTGTCATGCCGGCCTGCGAAAAGCTGGATAGGCACAGGCTGATCCCGAAGCGCGACCCGCAGAAGCGAATCACTATGACGGGCTTTTTTGCCATATACAAATAAAAAAAGTTAAGTTTTTTACCCAGTCAGGCTGTAAACCTCTACCACACTGCTTTCGCCATTGCCATATTGTATTACTTATTCCTAGGTACCTTCAACAATTTTTTTATACACATATCGCCTCCACACACGTGCACGCATACACGCTTACACATGAAAGTGGAAGGGTTTTATTTTTTTCCCTTATAAAACTGAAATAGTTTAGAAAATTATCCGGTACGAAATATATGTAAGAGTTGTTGAGGTATGTATGCTTGGTACACATATGTTTCAACAACTCATATATGTATGAATAGTTAGCTTAGCTTAGGTTAGCTCAGATAAAAAAAAGGTCGCATGTATCAGGCAACAGCCCAAGCCGAAGTGTGTCGTGCACCCTTGAGCTGGTTGCATAAATAAAATCGGCTGAGCACCTTAAACGCTCGCCTTAGTTCTCCGGTGAAGCTGTTAAGACCTTGCTAGGTCAATAACATAGTCAGTTCGAAATAAAATAAAAAAACAAAATTTTCACAATAATCTAAAAAGTACAGACACGTTAGATTTAAATTCTTATTATAAGTATAGAAGATAAGATAGAAGTATTAATATGAATAATTGAATCATCCTAATTGTCGTAAAAAACTCATAATAGACGCGGTATATCGATTCGATATCCGCAGATTTAAAACCCGTTTGTGTACCAACGAATTGTTCAAAACTGCTGATAGTAAACTAAAACGTCGTGAGGAAATCTAAACTTAAGGAATGTTCTACAGCATTTGGAGAAAAATATACAACTGCAGTTTTCACTGTAGACTGGTGTGGTGAATATACCCATATATTTCTTCACGAAGAGGCATTTGCCACGCCAGTTAGATCATTAGAGGCTAACGTTTTTGTCTTAATACCTATTGAATACGCATGTATGTGTTCATTATATTCGTATTTACTATCCAGTGATCGAAATTCCACCGTGGTTTCTTAATGTTATAAATTACAATGTTATTGACGTTCTTTTCTCAGATGGTAATTAATGTATCTGTATGACAATCTAAATATATAAAAATCCAGTGTCACGATGTTTGTCCACAATGAACTCCGAAACTAATCAACCGATCTTCATAAAAGTTGGCATTTATGTCCAGTTTGGTCCAACTTGAAAGATAGAATAATTTATATTTCGTATATCGTAACCGTAATATATATTACGGTTTTTCACTGCATAATTTTTTTCCGCAAATTTTGTAACATATGGAATTGTATGGAAGCGCGCGCACTACGGGTAGAATTCCGCAACGGAAATAATTCCGGAGGTGCGGGAAAGAAACCGCAAATCATCGCAGTAGCGCTCGAACTACGGTGAAGGAATGTCGTCGCTGCGTGTTTTAAATAACAAGGAGATTGTGTCTTGTCTGTATGTGTGTTTCCTTAGTTTGTGTAAACTACGTGACAGATTTTGACAGTTTTCACAATCATCTAGACAATTTTGTTCGGAAGGATTTTATGTATGAAATATTTATTTGAAGTAGAGAATGATAATGTAGGTCTGAGTTTTTGCTGGGGTCTTGGAATATCATGTAGTGAATTTTAAATTTTATTCATAACTTATGTTATTTGGCTCTATATTTTGTAATATTGGTGGTGTCTTACGTAATATAGTTTGGTTATTGCTCACAGGTGAACTAGATGGGAAATTATACCACGGAACACGGGTTCCGAGTTGCCACAAAAACTTCTATCAAGGTTCTAATAAGACAGCCATCAGCCTGTCAGTTCATTGAAATATCGCAAGAAATTTGTAATTGTGAGCTACTCCACAATGGCAGTAATAATTTACTAAAAGATTGGTTGGCACATTAAAAAAAATAATAATATAGGTACTACGGAGTTGATCTTAAGAATACGTACAAAAAGTATTTAATGTCTCTATTAAGAACCATTCATTAGTTATTATTTTTTACATTGGCGAAGCCAGGGCATGTTACTAGTTCTGAATGTAAACACGAGGGGTAAAACTTGTAGACCAAGAGCCCGTGAATGCGGCCAGGCTTTCCTTATTTTATAAAAGCTGAGAGTTTTTCGGCGCATGCTTCTGATACAAGTAGGAACCATGAGCTAGTATTACATTTAGGTCATCGTGGCTTTGGCAGGTAACAAAAGTCTATAAAATATGAACTAGAATTTATCAAATTATATAGTGTAAAAATTTTATATATATATTTGTTGGCATAATATTAGAAATAACGACATTTCTTGACAGATATTTGATATCGTGGCCAACCCCTGCCAAAAATCTGTAAACTTTAATAAGTTGTAATTGAACTTACGTTATAGCGTCAAACCTGTATTTTAACATGTTACTTGAGTAACTATTAGGTATTTCTCAGTAGCCAGACAATTTCAAAAGTTCTAGCCCCTCACTAGACAAACATATAGGGTTGCTATAGGTGCAAGCGTGAGGCAATATATTTCCAAGTAGATGGAAGTGAGATATATAGTGAGTTAGGTTTTTTACAGCCCTTTATTGCTTTTCTTTCAGTAACTCAGTAAATATATTATACCACAAGTACACGTTTTACTACTATTGCTTGTGCAGTTTATAAAAAAAAAAAACATTTTTGATAAAGCGTCATCATAGGAGACATATTCATCTCTGTGTTATTTGCAAAAGTAAAAATAGCAATAAAATATTATTTCTCAAGAGACAATAAAAAATAATTTAAATAATAAATATCAATACAAAATAACGAAGGTCTGGCATTCACTAGTTCTTAGACTATCCGGAAATTCTACCGCAGTGCGCGAACCATCTGTTACGGAATTTTTTCCGGTGCGGTTTTTATTTCGCACCGCAACTAGTGCGCGCTCGGCCTTATGGCTTCAATATTTTATATTACAAACTAAATGATTGTCAATTCAACATTATTGTTTTTAATTGTAAGTTTCATCAGTCTCTCCATGGCGCTTTAAGTTAGTTTATAGTCAGAAAACTATAGGACGGACTGTTATAGTTATGTCATAGATGGCGCCACGTTTTTACTTTGAAAATCTTTTTCAATCTTAGTTCAACATGTAAGTAACTAGGCTACATCAATGCGTGGCTGGGTCAGCTAGTTGTGGATATATATATATATATATTTATTTGATTCTATTACTTCATCTGACAGCGTTTATAAATACATAATTATGTGTTGGTTTACAATTTATGAACCTCTTGCACTCGAAGTTTGTTTCCATTCGTATTACCAGCAACTTGAAACCGCGATTGTCTGCTGTTATCGAGAGCATAACAATCCGCGAGCCGTGACCCTCATTTGTCACCAACATTTTAAGCGCCTCCGCTCCGGAGTCTTCAACTGCAAAGGGTTAAAATACACATTATATATAGATTCTTTTATGATAAACTCTACTCAGAGTAATTGATGTATATATTTCACATTGATTTCGAACTTAAATTTTATTTAATGTATTGTTAACACATACATTGTATTGCTCTACACTACTTTTCTATATGAAATTTAACTATAACAAATCTCATAGTCCTCCGTGCGCGCACGGTTTTTTAATAATTCATAGGTTTTCACGTGTGATGGTACTCACTTGATGTTAAATAACGATGTGGTTCAATTGGAAAAAACGCTAAACATCGAGACTGGTTCTGTAGTGCATCCGCGAAATCACACCTATAAGTGTTTGGCGATAGATTTTAAACTAGGTGATAGTTAGCCAGGTGAGCTATAGATAAACCCCTTTTTTTCCTTTTTTGTACATGGGGAGATCCCTAACAGATGCCCATCCCGACGAGAAGCTACTAAAACTCCATGGTGTCTTCATACGCCTTTTAGGTGAGGGAACAGGGACTGCCGACTGGCACTGCATCTACGTCTGCGTCCCATAGATAAACCCCCCCTTTTTTAAATTAACGTGGGGAAATCCTTTTGGATACGCCACCCTCTCGGGGGAGAGAGTGGGTTATGTCCGACTCGCACGGACTAAAACCCCACGGTGTACCATCCGCCGCTTAGCAGGGGTGGTCAGGGATCGAACCTGCTGTCTTGCTGAGAGACTGCCCCTGCGGCAGCTTGGCGAGTGAACACCAGACTTCGTCCTACTATAGAGAGACTACTGGGTACACAACCAGTCGTCTTCCCTCGTCAGCCTCACCTGTGCAATGAGGAGATGGGCCTCCCGATCCCAGTTCACAAAGTTTATTCTTACGCCGATCGACGCTTTAGCTCTCGCTGTCTTTAAAAAAGGACAACATTATTTCCTCGCATAAGAACAGGTAGATAAAACATAAGTACATTCATTACGCATTTAAAATATTCGATTTAATTATATGTATAAGAAATATATGATTTTGCGTAATAAATTTTAAATTCGTACAACTCTACAAATAATATTAATTAAGCATGGTACGAAAACACGTGTAAGTCAGTAGCGAGTACACAAAGACGAATATATATTTTTTTACATATTGCAATTTGAATAAAACCAAATTATATATGTACTTATTGATGTAATATTTTATTAGTGCCTAAGCAAGATGATACCTTCAGGTTGTGGACAAAAATTAACCTAGCAGAAAACAATCTAATCAATCTTTGTTTTTCGAACTGACTATGCTATTGACCTAGCTAGATCTTAACAGCTTCAACGAACTACAAAGGCGAGCGTTTAAGGTGCTCAGCCGATTTTTTTTTTCAAACTAGCTCAAGGGTGCACGGCACACCTCGGCTTGGGCTGTTGCCTGATACATGCAATTCGCGAACTATCAGTGCTTTTTTTTTTTTTTTTTTTTTTTTTCCTTTATTTTATTTTTTTTTTATCGTGGGGAAATCCCTTATGGATATCCACCCTCTCGGGGGAAAGAGTGGGTTATGTCCGACTCGCACGGACTAAAACCCCACGGTGTACCGTCCGACCGTAATGTTGGGGCGGCAAGGGATCGTGCTGGCTAATCACCTTGTAGAGCCGCCCCAACGGTCCGCCCGGCGGAAGGTGACCGCCGGGCTCCTAGCTATAGAGGGACAGACCGGGTACACGCCGGCTGCCCCCCCTCGTCCGCCGGACCTGTGCAATGAGGAGATGGGCCCCCCGGCCCATCCCCTCAGGTCCGGCTACGGTGGCAGGAGGAGTTGGGCAAAGCGCCGCCTCCTCTTGCCAATCCTCCGTTGGCGGAGACGGCCACTTAGTGGGTCTGCCTCGCGGGCCCTCTCCGCCGCCTCCTTCTGCGAGATGACCTCCTCGCAGAAGGAGGCCATCGCTTGCCATGCCTGTTTGCTGCCGAGCATGGCCGAAACCACACTCGGCAGCGACAGATTCTCTCCTACCGCCGCCGCCAGAATGCGGCGCTGTCCCTCCCACGCCGCACACTCAGAGAGAATGTGCTGCGCGGTGTCCTCGTCAGCGCCGCACTCGTGACAGGCGGCGGTTGGCTCCCTGCGAGCGATCCGGTGCAGGTACCACCCGAAACAACCGTGTCCGGTTAGTACCTGCACCAGTCGGAACGTCAGGGAGCCCCACTCCCTTCCTAACCAGTCCCGCAGGACCGGGCGGACGGCGTCAACGGTGTACGTCCCGAAGCGCGCGTCCGCCAGGTCCTGCATCCACCTCTCGACGGCGTCCTCTCTGAGACGCCGTCTCCTCTCTTCGATCTCCCTGAGAGCCGGAGGCTCCCCACTACGCTTCCTCGCCGCCGTGAATTCGTACACGGCGGCGAGAACTCCTGCCTCCAGCTCCCAGGGCAGGGAGCCGGCGAGCGTGAAGGCCGCCGCCGAGGACACCGTGCGGTATGCCCGGATTGCCCTCAGTGCCACCGTGCGCTGCGCCTTACGGAGTGCACGCACGTTGGCGGCACCGAGGGCGTCGGCCCACACCGGTGCCCCGTAGGCGGCCATCGCCCGCACGACTCCCATGTAGAGTCGGCGGCACCCGGCACCCGGCCCCCCTATATTGGGGAGCAACCGGCCGAGCGCCGCCGCCGCCCCAGCAATTCGCGGCCCGAGCCCCGCGAAATGGGGCTCGAACTGCCAGCGCCCGTCCAGGGTGAGGCCCAAGTATTTCATTTGGGTCCCCACCCTGATCCGGGCGCCCTCTACCATTATGTGGGCCCCAGGTGGTGGCCCTCGCCGAGGCCCATGGAAGAGTAGGACCTCGGTCTTCTCGAGGGCCACCCTGAGGCCCAGCCTCCTTATGCGCCTGTCCACGAGGGTTGTGGCCGTCGTGGCCAGGCGCACCAACTCCTCCCAATTCCCCCCCTGGGCTACGACTAGGGTGTCGTCCGTGTAGCATATGAGGCGCGCTCCATGTGGGAGCGCGCCGCGGAGCACCCAGTCGTAGCCCATATTCCACAGGAGCGGCCCCAATACCGACCCCTGTGGAACACCTCTCCTCGTGGCACGTCGGACCATCCGACCGCCGCTGTCCACGTAGGCGACCTCCCTATCGTTCAGGTACGCCTCCAACAGCCTCCGCAGGTACGGGGGCAATCCGAAGTAACGGAGCGCCTCCCGTATAACTCCGTGCGGCAGGCTGTTGAAGGCGTTGTCAAGGGACACCGCCAAAATCCTCTCCCCCTGGGAGGTCGCCTCCACGGACAGCGACTTTAAGAGGCACAGGGCGTCCACGGTGGAACGCCCCGTCCGGAAGCCGAACTGCGCGTCCGATAAATTTGGCCCCACACTATCCAGGTGCTGGACGACCCGGGAGGAGATGATCTTCTCCAACATCTTACCGGCGTCGTCCAGCAGGACGAGGGGTCTATACGCGGACGCGCAGTCCGGAGGGCGGCCCGCCTTTGCCATCAAGCAGAGCCGCCCGAGCTTCCAGGGCTTCGGGAACTGTCCGACCAACAGACACTGGTCGAACAGTTCCCGAAGCCACCTTCCGAGATGGCCCAGCGCCAGGCCGAGCACCCGACCCGGGACACCGTCAGGGCCAGGTGCTCTCCGCCATTTGAGGAGACGTTCAACAGCCCCTCCCATCTCGTCCTCCGTTACTAGGGGAGGACCGTCGGACACCTCCTCGACTACCGCCCGAGGCGGAGGCATGGGAGGAGCCGGTAGAATCGGAGGGTCGGGGAATAACTCGCCCACGACCCTCGCTACCATCTCCGGCTGAAGGGTCTCCGTAGCCGGGGGCGCCCAGGATCGTAACTTCTTCCGTACGATCCGGTACGGGCGCCCCCAAGGATCCCCCTCCAGCATTTGAAGCAGCTCCTCCCATGCCGCTTCTTTCGCCCGGCTGATGGCAGCCTGTAGGGCCTTCCTACACTCCCTGTAGCTGCCATACAGCCGGGCCTCCACCTCAGGGTCACGGTGCCGCCGGCGGCGGCTGCGCCCGAACAGCCGCCGGGCCGCGGAGCAGGCCGCACGGAGATCGGCGATCTCCGGCGACCACCAGTACACCGCCCGTTTGTCTGGGCGGTGTACACTCCGCGGCATCGACGCGTCGCAAACCTCCGTGAGGGCACCACGGAGGCGGGCTGCGGACGCGTCGATATCGTCCCCTGTAGGGGGGGGCATGGCCCACGCCTGGACGATGGCCGCCTCTTCCGCTAACTCACGGTCGAAGCGGCTCACCGCCCAGCAGGGGAACTTCGCGCCCCTCCGGGGGCGGGTACCAATTCCGACTTGGGAGGTGGAGACCTCGAACCTAATGTACCGATGGTCCGATAGGGTCTCCACCTCCTCAAGTACCCTCCACCCCCGGACACGGCGTGCGACACACGGGGTAGCAAAGGAGACGTCTATCACAGACCCCCCGTTATGTCGCACGCACGTGTGGACGTTCCCCTGGTTGAGGAGGGACAGCCCTAGTTCGGCTGCCCACTCCTCAACGGCCACGCCCCTCATGTCCGTGGTTGCCGCTCCCCATGTCCTCGATTTGGCATTGAGATCGCCCATGAGGACCACGGGGAGCAGCGACAGCCGCCTGACAGCTCCCTGCAAGGAGTCGAGGAACGCCTCGAACTCCCTCAGGGGCTTGTTAGGGGAGAAGTACGCCCCCACAATGGCGTACTCTCCCCAGACGGCTGTCACGAACCCGGCACCCCTCTCTCTCACCGCCAGGGACGAACCCCGACCGGCCACGATCACCGCGGAGCCGTCCCGATCCCCAGTCCATTGTGGCTGGGAGGGAACGTAGTATGGCTCCGTGGCAACCGCAAGCCCGATACCCCACTCCGCCACTGACTGGACAAACAGATCTTGTGCAGCGGCGGAGTGGTTAAGGTTCGTCTGGAGGAAGCTGAAATGGGCGTGGTCCATTACTGTTCCATTTCAGCTTCCTCCGGCCTGGCGGCTTCCTCCAGTCTGGCGACTTCCGTCCTGGGGCCTACTTCCATTATGGGGGCGTCCCTTCCCTTCACAGCGGGGGGCTTACAATTGCGGCCCCCCATCTGATGGCCCGACGGCCTTCCTGCGTCGGCACATACGGCGCACTTTAGGCCAGCCGATGTACAACCGGCCGCCTTGTGCCCCGACTTACCGCATCGGTAACAATCCGAGCCTCTGTTGGACGAGGAGGGGCACGTAGGACGGGTGTGTCCCAAGCCCATGCACTTGTAGCAGCGCATGGGCCTCTCGTCCAATAGGACCACCCGAGCCACACTCCAGCCGACCAGGACTTTACCCGCTTGTACGACTTCCTTAGCCGCCGCCGCCGGGAGGGACATGTGAAGGGCCCCCTGCCCTCTATCGTTGCGCCTAATTTCCCCGGCCTTGATCAGGTTCACCGCGCACCCGGCTTTAGCCGCCACGGCCGCCAGTACTTCTTCTCGCGACACCGAATCGTCAAGGTCGACGATCCGGATATCGGATTTCTTTATTGGTCGGGCGACCGTGACGACATCGCCGAGGGTCTCCTGCAGTCTTTTGGCCAGTTGTTCAGCCTTTTTTGCGCTATCACTATCGGAGCCAGGGATTTTAATTAACCTGGCTCCAGTGGCCGTCTTCCGGACATTGGGAGTGGTGATGCCCATTTCCGCGAGGGGAATCTCCTGCCGGGCCTTCAACAAGACTGCCCTGTAGTCCACTCCTCTATCTGCTGCCTGCTGCTGCAGTGTTATCACTACTGCAGCAGAGCGAGGAGTGGCCGGAAGCTTTTTGGAAGGCACCTTGGCTGCAGAGTTCCCCTCCTTCGCCGGAGCTGCGGCTTTGGACGCCGACGCCTTCATCGCCCTGGCCTTCTTCCGGCTGACAACTGTAACCCAGTCGTTACCAGGCACAGCCGCAGCCGGGACAGGAAGTTCCGCCCAGTTCAGCCCCAAAGGACAGTGCTTGGCCCCGCCACCACTACATGGGGATCCTGGGACCTTACTGGTGCCGGAGTTCTTGGCACAGGCTGAGGTGCCGCGCGTGCCCCTTTCTTTTTCTTCGTCGCTAGTTGTGGGTGGACGGGAGCGGGCGCAGCCGGAAGCAGTCTTCCCTCCAGGCTCTCCAGACGCGCGTCTAGCATATCGCTAAACGTCGCCTGGAGGGCCTTCTGCATTCGGGAGACTGCCCCATCGAGAGTTTCCTCCCAATTTTGTGTAGGTGCTTCTGCTACCACCGACCGCCGAGGTGGAGGGGGCGGCATCTCCTTTATATCCTCCACCATCCTCTTCCACGCCAGAACTTCCGCCTTTAGGTCGTCGACTTGGCGGCGGAGGTTCCTTGTTTCCCTTTTTAGCTTCAGGGTCTCCTCCGCCTCCGTGCGCCCGGCCAGAGACTCCACTACCTCCCGAAGGGTCCTTGCCGCACCCTTCAAGCGGCTGACACAAGGGCCGTTCAGGTTCTTGGATTTTTTCACCGTCTCAAAGATCAGACCAATCTTGTCCACAGCAAGGTCCTTCAAGGAGTCGGCATCTAGAGCGTCGACGTCGATGGGTGGAGCGGGGGGAGCGGGGGTAGCGCGGGGAGCGGGGGACATGTTCTCCGCATCTGAGCCGGAGGCCAAGTCACCAGCCGAGCTGGCCCCAGATCCTGCAGCTGAGCCGGCCCTTGATCCCACGGCAGAACTCCCGCGGCTGCGCATCGATGCACGATCCAATGACGGATCGCTCTCAACCCTAATCATAGGCTTCCTCTTGATAGTCCTTTTTGGTAATGCAGTGGTCATCGTTTGTGAGTCGTCTGTTGTCCGTAGGCTAGCTAAAGTCGTTTTCTGTTTCCTTTCTCGAAAACGTGGGGCAGCCCGGGCCGGAAGGCCCGGGGAGGGATTCTCCGCTGCCGCTGGCAGCGGTACCCTCCTGGGGTAGTGTCATGTTTAATTTTGCGTCCGTCATGTTTACTCTTAAATCGGAGGTCCGTAGGGAAGCCAAGGTCGTCGTTCGGGGAATCGTCTTTTCCATGTCACTAGTAATTTCATAAGTCCTGATGCATGCCATTGTTGTCGTTGTAGATCCAGATTCTTGCAAAATTTTGCCCCCCTCAGAAAACCTGGGGCTGCCTGTACGCGAAGGTACAGGGAGGGATTCTCCTGCGTCGGAGACGCAGGTACCCTCCTGAGGTAAATGATCTTGAAATTTTGCTGCCATCTTAAACTCTCTCAAAACGTCGAGTTTGCGGTACGGCCGCCGAGGCCGGTATGAAGCACACCAGCCCCGTCGACCGCTATCCGGAACTGGGCCGTTGGAGCTCAAATTGAGCCCTCATCCGCCCCAGCCCGGTACTGGATGCGCCGCGCACATACCACATCCAGATATCAGAGTCCGGTAGGCAAGCCAGGGTCAACAGTGTACGAGGGAATCGCAATCCAGACATCAAGTAGAGGACAACAGGAAAGGCAGAAATCGGAGTCCATGAAGCAAAGCAAAGGTCATCATGCGAGGAGGAATCGGAGTCCGTGGGAAAAGCCAAGTCGAGTCAGAGATCAGCCGTCGGTCAACAGGACCGACGTTGCCCGGGGTGCGCCACGCGGAGGCTCTCTGACATGCACCCCTGAACTATCAGTGCTTTTTTTTTTTTTTTTTTTTTCGTACCTTCCGCTATGTTTTGGGCGACACGAGATCTCATTGGACTTCATCGTGTCGCCCCAAGCGGACGGCCCAGCGTCAAACAGGCGCCGCCAGGCCTCCTCTGTGGAAGGAGATGGCTCTGTGATTACCGGCCGTCTCCTTCATCCGCCGGACCTGTGCAAGGGGAAGATAGGCCCCCCCGACCGGCCCATCTTTCCTAGGCCCGACTACGATAGCGGGAGGAGACGATCGAACTGCCGCCTCCTCCTGCCTGTCCTCCGTTGGCGGAGACGACCACTCAGAGGGTCCTCCTCGCGGACCCTCTCCGCCGCCTCCTTCTGCGAGACGACTTCCTCGCAGAAGGAGGCCACAATATTCCATACATTCTCGCTGCCAAGCATGGCCGCAACCACGCTCGGCAGCGAGAGATCTTGTCCTACCGCCGCAGCCACAGTGCGACGCTGATCCTCCCACGCAGCACACTCAGAAAGAGCAACTCGCAGCGCACGAATATTGGTGGCGCTGAGGGCGTCCGCCCACAATGGTGCCCCATAGGCGGCCATGGACTGCACAACCCCCATGTAGAGGCGCCGGCAGGCGGCACCCGGCCCCCCCGTGTTGGGCAGGAGTCGTCCGAGCGCCGCCGTCGCCCCGACTATGCGCGGTCCGAGCCCCTTAAAGTGGGGCTCGAACCGCCAACGTCCGTCCAGGGTGAGGCCCAGATACTTCATCTGGGTCCCCACCCTGACCCGGACACTCTCCACATATATGTGAGCCCCCGGAGGTGGCCCCCGTCGAGGCCCATGAAACATTAAGGCCTCGGTCTTATTGAGGGCCACCTCGAGGCCCAGCCTTCGTATGCGCCCGACCACGAGAGTAACGGCCTCCGTGGCCAGGCGCAGCAAATCATTTATTTCCCCACCCCGGGCTACGACTAGGGTGTCATCCGCGTAGCAAATGAGACGCGCTCCAGAAGGGAGCGCGCCGCGGAGCACCCAGTCGTAGCCCATGTTCCACAGGAGTGGGCCCAAGGCCGACCCCTGTGGAACCCCCCTCCTAGTTACACGCCGGGCCATCCGTCCGTCGCCGTCCACGTAGGCGACCTCCCGATCCTCTAAGTAAGCCCCCAATAGCCGCCGCAGGTACGGAGGCACTCCGAAATACAGGAGCGCCTCCCATATGACTCCATGCGGCAGACTATTGAAGGCGTTGGCGATGTCCAAGGACACCGCCAAAACCCTCTCTCCCTGGGAGATCGCCTCCATGGACAGCAGCTTGAGGAGGGACAGGGCGTCCAGCGTGGAACGCCCCGTACGGAAGCCGAACTGCGCGTCCGATAGGTTGGGCCCCACTTCCTCAAGATGCCGGACGACCCGGGAGGACACGATCCTCTCGAGCATCTTCCCGCCGTCGTCCAGCAACACCAGGGGCCGGTACGCGGACGCGCAGTCCGGAGGGCGGCCTTCTTTCGCCATTAGGCAAAGCCGCCCATTCTTCCAGATCTTCGGGAACTGTCCGACCGCAAAACAGCGGTCAAACAGTTCCCGAAGCCACCCTCCGAGATGACCCAATGCTATGGCTAGCACCCGGCTCGGGACCCCATCAGGGCCGGGTGCTCTCCGTTTCTTGAGGAGGTGCTCCACAACCCTCCCCATCTCCTCCTCCGTTACTGGGGGAGGGCTGCTGCCCACCTCTTCCACTACCGACCTAGGTGGAGGCATGGGAGGAGGTGGCAGCATCGGAGGGTCGGGGAATAGTTCTTCTACAACCCTCGCCACCACCTCTGGCTCGAGGTTCTCCGTCGCCGGGGGCGCCCGGCCACGGAATTTCTTCCGGGCCACCCGGTACGGGCGCCCCCACGGATCCCTCTCCAGCTCTCGAAGCATCTCCTCCCATGCCTCCTCTTTCGCTCGGCTGATGGCGACCTGCAATGCTTTCCTGCTTGCCCTGTAGTCGCCATACAGCCGAGCCTCCTCGTCGGGGTCCCGATTCGTTCTCCTCCGACGGCTGCGCCCGTACAACCGCCGGGCCGCGGAGCAGGCCACACGAAGATCAGCAATCTCGTGCGACCACCAGTACACCGCCCTTCTGTTAGGGCAGAGCATGCTCCGCGGCATCGACGCGTCGCAAACCTCCGTGAGGGCATCACGGAGGCGGGCTGCGGACGCGTCGATATCACTGTCCGGGGGGGACAGGCACCAGGCCTGGACGATAGCCGCCTCCTCTGCCATCTCCTTGTCGAGGCGGCTCATCGCCCAACGGGGGAACGACGCACCCCTCCGGGGGCTGGTCAACGGTCCATTATGGGAGGTGGAGACCTCGAACCTGATGTATCGGTGGTCCGATAGTGTCTCCACCTCCTCTATTACCCTCCACCCCCGAACACGGCGTGCGACCGACGGGGTAGCGAACGATACGTCCACTATAGATCCCCCGTTGTGTCGCACGCACGTGTAGGCTGAACTATCAGTGCTAACCTAAGCTAAGCTAACTATTCATACATATATGAGTTGTTGAAACATATATGTGTATGCTTATACATACCTCAACAACTCTTATGTATTTTGTGTCGGATATCTTTTTCTAAACTATTTCAGTTCGATAAGAGAAAAAAATAAAACCCTTCCACTTTCATGTGTAAGCGTGTCCGCGTGCACGCGTGTGGATGTGATATGTGTAATGTTGTCGCAGTGATGTAAGATTTTCGGTACCATCGATTTTTTCGGAATCAACGTACCTTTACTAATTTAACATGGTCACATTATCGGCTGACGTTGAAGGAAAACATCGTGAGGAACCTGAACCTGAGAAGTGTTCTTCTAGTACCAGCGTATGTGCGAAAATATAGAGCCGTGGACTTCTCGAAGTTTAAAATCCAATAGGTTGTCGGTTAGCGTGGTGGCTATGTCCATACCTTCTCTTCAGAAAAGAGACTATCTCTGGCCCTGCAGTATGTCTTTTATAGACTGATGATGAGACACTTCATATCCATCATTGAACTGGGGTGACTAACTATTTATACCCGATTAGATGACTACCACTTGGTTGTGTTACACCATTTTTTATTAATTCCATTATGACAAAATAACTACATTATATCTGAAAGCGAGCTGAAACCAATCTAACGACAATGAAAATCCATTAGCAATTATTCACCCCGAAATACCAAAAAACCCCAAATCGCAGAAAAATTTGTATGCAATTTAAAATCTATTAAAGCTATTACTGGTTTCAGCATGAATGGGTCGGCTCGCCCGGGGTACTACCACCCGAACCACAGAAACATGGACGTCAATTAACATTGCTTGCATCGTTGCTTTTTCAGTGAGAGCGCCAGAGACCCATCTCTCCTCCCCCCTCTCCTCCTTTCCCCACTCCAAACACAGGATAGCAACACACTTGCGAGTCCCCTGGTGTTGCTAGTGTCTATGGACGGCGGTGATCACTTACCATCAGGTGAACCGCCAGTTAATTTGCCTCCTATGATGTATAAAAAAAAGAAAATATATTGCAATATTAACTATTCATAACAAAATAAAAATCAATAATACTTTATTGAATCGAGACGCTCAGAAGGTGCTTATGGAAGTCAAAATTACCAACGGCAAGAAACACGATCTGGTTTATCTTCTAATATACATACTTTTAAAATACGTTGCTTTTAGCGGATGCACAGAGAGAGGTGTTGTTTCTAGATATCAGCATCGTGCACATATTGATCCACCGAATATTAGCTTTTGATACTAACTAATCCGATTGTTACAATCCGGCGATGTGCTTTGGGACTTTGTAAAATCTAACACCATTACCTAAACACTGCTACTGGTCTTACTGAGTTTGAAACCATGACCAGTTTTTCACAGTCTCTAGTATTTAAGACATACTTATATATTACCAAATCTAGCTTTGAAAAACTTACACTATCAACCTTATTTGAAGCAAACTTACATATTTTAAGAGCCGAAAACAAAATATATCATGACGCCACACAGCAAGGTCGCACTCATTGGAACGAAATGGACGCCGCATCGCTGATTCGAGTATGACAGTACCTGTACTGTACACAAGTTTTAATTTAAATTAGCTGACGCGAAGTGAGTGATATTCATATAAGCGATGTTCATCACTTTATTTTCCACACTCAAGGGTGGAATATTTTCTTCATATTTCGATGTGACCACACCTGAGTATAACTAATTCAAATAAAAAAAATAATCATTACAATCACAGTTGGCGAAGATACCGATTATCATATATAAAAAAGATTTACAGCAAAACATATAAACTCCTAATTTTTTGAAGTCGGTTAAAGAGAGACTCTGAGTGGCGGGTGAATATATGTTTGGAAATCTCACTCCAGTGCCATATCAATCACCCTGCTTGAAGATATAATAATGATTATATCCTACCAACCGACAAATTATTATTATACATAGTAATCTAAATGTTATATATATAAATACCAAAAAATAAGACTAACGTTTTAATAAAAGAAAGAAATTAATAAAATATTACTTCGGCACTCGATAAAATATGTAAATTTAGTGAATTATTAAGTTATAAAATTTTTAAAAATTACGCAGCAACCGCAGGGTTGCAACATTCAAAAAAATACCAAACCAAATTACATACATTTTAATGTTAAGAAAGGATTTATGCCCGGTAGTTATATTGATCGATAATTTTAAACACGTTTATACAATTTTTAAAGTGGATGAGTTTATGCAATCGCATTAAATTTTATAACACTAATTTTTAGTAACTAACTACTCCAAAGTAGTAGTAACTACACCAAATCTTCCCCGTAACAGTACGAGAATGTAGAAAAGTAAACAACTCAGTAAATATAAATAATCAATATCTCACTAACTCGCTCTTTAATATGAAAATTTTATTTAACTCAATTTTTTCACTTTTCCAACAATTACAAACACACCAAAAGAAGAATTTGCGAAATGGGTGCAGTCGTTCTAAAATGACACTTACATACATTCGGCAGTTGATTTTTATTTCTATAGATAAAGACAACTTCCGTAAAGCCTTATAGTCCGTGTCAATCTTTTTAACCGCTTTGAAGTAGATGCATAGAACACAAATTAAGGTATCAGAGGGACGTAGATAAGTTGAAAGGGGAGCAGGCTCGCCCGCTCTCGTACCTCGTCCCCTATTGTTCCACGTTGACACGTGTCCTGTCATTATTAGTTGCAGTACAGTCGCATTCAGAATAGTTTTGTTGTTGGTAATTACATGTTATTGCTATTTTTGTTGTTTTCTTTTTCTTGTTTGTATTTGTTATTATTAGAAGACCCATTTGTTACACCATCATACCACACAGTAACAGCCAAGTTGCGACATAATATTCACCGTTTACTTGTAACCATTGCGACACATCGGCCACCTGCACATCACGCGACATGAGGCGACAAGTACGGGGAATTGGACCCTCGTCACCACCCTGGGATCGTGAGGCTCACCTCATACATTGTATCGGAGTTGAAGACACTATTCGTTCAGACTTCGAGCGGTAGTCACATCTCTTAGGTTAGGTTCTAGATTAGGTTGCACTCTCGGTTTAGACTTCGAACGGTAGTGACTTCTCTTAGGTTTAGTTTAGTATAAGTAAAGTGTATTCTTTTAATATTAAATCATTTCTTATTAAAAGTGCCTTTTTTTGAATCTCGCGGACGCGCCCCACATAATTCATTCACTTCGAAAAATTTATTTACTATGAATGTATTTTATGTAAAATATCTGTATTGTAACACGCATAATACCTGCACAATCTATGCTAAAAGATATATTCCACAGATAGAAAAAAATACTGCAAAAATCACCACCCAGGTGATTAAATGTAATTGTGATTGACAAATACATGATGTGGCGAACTGTTAACATTCTAGCTTTATCTATTACTCTATTGCTCGTCTAATATTATCCATTTCTAGTTTTTACTGTTGTTTTATTACCTCAGTAATGATTCAAATTGTATTGTCTGTTCATTTTTGCTTCTAAACTTTTGCATATATTCTATATGTATATAATCTCGTATTATGTATGTTTATCTGTGCTCAATTAAAATAAAGAGGTTTATGTAAATGAGCTGTCAAAGCGTTTACAAGATGACACAATCGAAGTCGTTTCTTTTAATACCTTTGGTGGCAAACGAACATCCGGTTCACCTGATGGTAAGTGATCACCGCTGCCCATGGACATCTGCGACACGAGGATAATCACAGTTGCCATTCCTTGAGAGTACCTTTATTCTACAAAATCTTCTGAAAATAAAATCACTTTAGCGTTTATAGTATTATTTAAGAATCGGTATCATAAATTCAATTATGACAGCTATCTAGCGATTTTCCCCTTTGTTTTAATCATAACCGAAATAATAAATTTAATGTGGAAGCGAGTTTGTTTGTTTCGTTGTTAAGCTTTCACGCCTTAATTACTTAACCGACCATCATACAATTTTGCATACATGTTAGAAGTACAGAAAAAGACATAGTGTACCTTTCATCTAGTAAAGATGTACGTCATCGCGAGCGAAACACAAAGTTAAACAAAAAACACTATAAAGTTTTTCACATTTGCTATTGTGAGTACAAATAGCTTTCTTTGATCGCGAAACCGTATTTTTATTATCAATGAGCGTAATGGTATTTTCTTTAAGGCTTTGAATTGACAGTATCTGCTAAAATGGGGACTAATATATTAAGTAGGTTGCAGGTGTCTTGGAATAAGTAATAAAATACATTTTAATCATTTTTAGAAATATCTGTTTGTTTGTTTGTTTGAACACGCATAACTGCTAAAGTATTGCGTTCATAAAATGATAAAGCATATCCTCGAGTAACATTTAATCTTTATTTCATTAAAATCAGTTCACTCTATCAAAAGTTATTGTATTGAGTTATTTTAATGACGACGCGACTTAAGTACGAGATAAAAGTAAATAAGTAAATGGACTTAATTCATTCAGATAATTTTATTAGTCACTGTTTTTTTGCATTAGGTCTCACACGGACGGTGTCACAGGCACAGCTAGTAAATAATATTTGAAAAGTAATTCGAATGAGCCCCCAAACAATTTATGACCGAATAATAATTAACCATCGCGCAATATTTTAAATATTAAAACTGTTTGTCTAACAAAATTTGATTACATAATAAACTACTTTACATCTCATAAACAAGAAATATATGGATAAATAAAAACAAAATAATAGCTCAGTGTTGCATAAGTTTATCCATGTCTCGCCTCCTAATAACAAAATGATCACCTGTCGAATAAAGTTTGCCGCCAGATAAATAATACGCCGCTACGCATTTAACAATCGCTGTAGATATTAAAAATGCACGTGGAATATTGCTCACGTATACATAGGATTTGCATAAAATGAGCGTTATTCTTTATTTTTAACTTCGTTTTTATAGTCATATAATATATTGCAGCTTTTTCTAAATAGGATTTGAAATTTTGGCAGGCATTTTGTAATTTATTGTATAGAATATTTTGTACAACAATTCGTTCGAGCAGACAGAACGAAAAACAGCTGAGAAATACTAACAGACATTTTCACAATCGCAATGATTATGTGCCATACATAATATAATAGAAGTGACGGTACATTAGCGGCTATTATTTTTGGACTCCGTGGAATCTTTGAGAACAAATCAAAGCTCACGGTGAAGGAAAACAACGTGATGGAACCATAGCATGGTTTGGACTAGTTGAAAAGTATATCGCCAAGATTATGCAAATACACGCAACCAAAAAAGAATTTGTTTGTGCTGTGAAAATTCTTACGTAGCTTCTATGAGCTTGATTACCTGTAATAACAATCGAAGCATCAGAAATAAAACCAAATAGTTTAGACACTTATGACGTCACATTAATACAGTGTGTGCAGGGGCGGGTAGTAGTACGGACATTAGCACTGGTTCTTGATTGCGTATATTAACCCTTTGGTTGATTTTTTAAGACGCAGATCTTAAATTGCCGGACCATTTTTTTAAATATCTAGCTTTACTTTTACTTGACTTTATTTAAATTATGATTTTATATTATACTAGCGGGCCGGGCAGACGTTGTCCTGCCTTGATAATAAAAAAATATCTCAAATTCAACCGCAGCGCCACCTACCGGGTCCAATTGTGAATCTAAACCATCCTTGAAACTACCTGAATACTCACAAGAAAATTCACCAAAATCTGTCCAGCCGTTTAGGAGGAGTTCAGTCACAAACACACGGACAGAAAAATTATATATGTAAAGATGTTGTGTTGAGGTTCTTCTCGATGACTGAATCATTTTTCAAACCGCTGGTTATTTTGATGTTCACAGGTACTTTCTCAGTTCTCATGGATAAACTACAAGTTTGAATGCGCATGTTCCTAGACCCAATTAGACTGCTAACTTTTGTCTGAAATTGCTTGTAGTAACAAGATTCTGAACAAATATTTTGTGAATAAATTCTAATAAAATGATTATCGCTCGTTTTGTATGCAGCAAGTGTTTCGCATGCAGGACTCTGAGATATCCATCCACTTAATATTCCACTAGGACAGTACAATTTTAATATTAAGATCGCATCTAAAGATATGAGCGGCATATCATTATCTCATGTACGACTATCAGATGTTATGGCGTAAACGGTTTATGAGATAGCTAAATCCTCCGAGGTCTTGTTAATAATAAATACTATAAGGAAGCGATAATAAATTACGCTTCTCTTCTAATATTTTGTCAATTGACATATGATATTGTATTGTATTGTGATTTATATTGTAGGTGGTAGAGCCACGCTGAGGCTATTACTGGTTTCAGCATGAATGGGTCGGCTCGCTCGGGGTACTACCACCCGACACACAGAAACACCGACGTGAGGTAACAGCGCTTGCATTGTTGCGTTTCGTTCGGTCAGTGAGAGCGCCGGAGGCCCACCTCCCCTTCTCTCTTCCCCCCTATCACCAAACACAGGCTGGCAACGCACTTGCGACTCTCCCCTGATGTTGTTAGTGTCTATGGACGGCGGTGATCACTTAACATCAGGTGACCTACCAGTTCGCTTGCCTCTTATGATATAAAAAAAAATGATTCGCTATATTTCAAAATTAGCTAAATCCAATTATAGCCGTTCTTAATATTTTACGTTATTTTTCAAAATCTTCATATTTTGTACATATAAATTATGAAGATCATTAAAAAATACCTAAACACTTTATGGACGGCACAATTACAACTTCGCTCTCTGTGTATAAAATTGGAAATCTTAAAAAACTTAAACATGTTACATGAATTATTAAATTTGGATTTAGGTAACTCACTTTTAAATGTAACGTCTCATATACTAGCGTTTATAGAAAAAATCCCAATATTGTATTTATTATTCTTATTTTAATTTAACTTGACGTCTGTCGTATTGAAAAGTTGGCTTTCTTATCAGGCGAAAACTTGAATACTAATAACAAAACTCTCCTGTAGTAGTTTCCCACATGGACTAAAGCGATTTGTGCCCCTGAGAAATCCACAGTTCTCTATTTCTCTCAGTAATGTGATACTACAAAAAAATATCACGTTTGAGATTTCCCAAGATGTTTTCCTTTACCCTCAGTCAACAGTATTACCAACTTTAATTAGAACTAACCGGCCCGGCAGACGTTGTCCCGCCCTGATTATAAAAAAATCCTTGACAAATGATATACCAAAACCTCCCACATGAATCCCTCTATCCACTGGTGAAACTCGCATGAAAATCCGTTCAGTAGTTCTTGAGTTTATCGTGAACAGACAGACAGACAGACGCGGTAGGGGACTTTGTTTTATACTATGTAACGATGATATATACGAGAATTTATAATAATTCTTTATGGCCGGTTGTAACTTGCAGGCAACGTATGATCTCGACCACCACGACTTGCATTATTATTGTACAAAATATGAAGAATGTTTAAAAGGCCTACTCATTAATCGATGGTGACATCCTGTGATTTTAAACCTGTCATTAGCATTATATTAAGTTTGTAAATAATTAAGTCATTAAAGTCCACATTAAGTCTTTATGTATACTAGTGGTCACCTAGGGTCGAAATTCGACCATAATTCATTTTGACATTCAATAAGACCAAAAGGAATAATAATTATTCAGTGGTTTCATAGTTCGACCAGTTAATTTCAAAGGCCATGTTAGGTATGGAACGTAAGTCATTTTTAAAAGAATGTAGAATGAAAAAAGGTAATTGGAACGTAAGAATGAATGAGAATGGAATTGCATGATGAGAGTGAAAGAATAAGTAGATATGGAATGAAATAGCGCGAAAGAGATACTTTAAGTACTATTATGATTAGAGTAAGGGAGAAGAAAAAAATAAAGAAAAAGGAAGCATGACGACACGTCTTTTTCATTGACATGCATTTATATATGTTGTGTCATTCAAGCAGTAGTGTGTGTAATGTTTATTGTAATTAATTTAATGTATTTCAAATGCATTTTATATAAAACAAATAGCTTTATACACTTCTCCTCCATATAAATTTTAACATTGCCAAATTCCACGTTAATTCGTTCGCGCAATTCGCTTAAAAGGTGGTATAAAGTTTACGCTTCACGTATTAATCTATAGATTATTATTATTATTTATTATTATAATAAGAATTTTAAGAAAAATAAAAGCGTAAAACTGTATTTAGAAGTTATAACGCTCGTTTATTGACACTGGTCGTTCTGCACCATCGTATTCTTTTTTATTTTGGCAAACGCTCTGCCGCGCGCCGCCGCCATGTTTTTTTTTTCAGAACTTTGCAAACGGGCTGCCGTAATTGACAGATGCGCTCTTCGATTTGCAGTATACGCAACTTTTTGCTCATATTTCATGTAATTTATGTTGCATTTACTTTAAAGTGGCAGCCCGAAAAATAAAGGAATATTTTGTATTATAAGTTATTTAGCTGTTTATCCACTACAGTTTTTGCTATTCACCGATATCGGCCAACGAATAGAAATATTTTAAACGGATGTATGTAACAAGGTGATATGTAAATATAAATGTATCTGTATATTATTAAAGTGTGAGTAAACGCTATAAACTGTAATGTAGTGGTTTTTATAATATATTGGTGCTTTTCGACATAATATCGTTTGGTTATTGTGTACCAATGATGTGGACTGGAAATAAATACCACGGATCATGGATTCTGAGTTGCTACAAAAACTCCCTGGAAAGTTTTACCAACACGGTCACCATGTTATTAGTTCTTTGAATCGATCGCAAGAAATTGTAATACTCGAGAACGGCAGTAATCTACTAGAAGATTGGTTGCCAAAAATAAAATAAATAAAAACATTATTTTAAAGTCACTTTCTTCCACAAATGGTACATCATTCCGATCAATAAACAAGATAGGTTCTAATATAATCTTTTTCAAACCACTGACAGTAATTTTTAATGAATATGCGTTGGACAGTTTTTGTGAAGCATAAGTAATTTTACTGAATTAACCAAACTTAATATATGCTAGCTGTGCCCGCGACTCTGTCCGCGTGGAACCTAACCGTAAAAAAACAGTGACTAATAAAATCTTCTGAATGTATTAAGTCCATTTACTTATCTACTTTTCTCTCTTACTTAAGTCGCGACGTCATTAAAATTACAATAACATTTGATAGAGTGGACCGATTTTAATCAAAGAAAGACTACGTTATCCTCGAGAACATTCTTTATAATAATCTTGGTGAGGTTTTATCGTGAACACAGTACATTCGCAGTGACGCTTGTTCATACAAACTGACAGACAGACAGACATTTCTAAAAAAGATTAAAATGTATTTTATTACTTATTCCTAGACAGCCAACAATTTTTTTCACGAAAATCGAAAAAGTACAGACACGATAGATTTACTTTCTTATTGTATCATTACATAGTATAAAACAAAGTCCCCAACCGCGTCTGTCTGTCTGTCTGTTCGCGATAAACTCAAAAACTACTGAACGGATTTTCATGCGGCTTTGACCAGTGGATTTAGTGATTAATGAGGAACGTTTTAGTATATAATTTGTCAAGGTTTTTTTATAATCAGGGCGGGACAATGTCTGCCGTGCCCGCTAGTTTACAGATAACTGCGCAAATTTTAAATCGTCAGTGAGAGTCCAATGTCTATATTTAATCAGCCGATGAAAATATTGTGTGCCTATTTAATATTAATTTCGATGAACGTAATTAACGATTTAAATATAGAGTTGGTATTTATTAAGCATTGATGAAAAAAAATACATCATGACCAATTTTGGTAACTCTCTTGTCTATTATATGAATTAGTCCACAACCCACCGGAGCACCCGATACCCACCTCCCCTCCCCCATTCTTCACTCCCGTCTCCCCCAAACAGAGGCTGGCAACGTACTTACGACTCCTCTGGTGTTGCAAGCGTTTATGGACGGTGGTGGTGACTTAACATCAGGTGACCCACCTGTTCGTTTGCCTACTATGATATAAAAAAAGGTGTGTGTGTACTTATTTACACGCGTTAGAAGTTATACTTCTTTGGCGTAACAAGACAAAAATCTTTTCAAAAATTTTATCTTTCGCCTCATTCTACGTTTGTAGAAAAAACGACACTAACAATAGAACAAATATATTTAATACACTAGTTGTTACACGCGGCTCCGCACGCGCTTTTTAAAAGTGCATTTAAGAAATGTCAAATTCTTAGTGGGTGTGTACATTACAGAAACGCTTTTTCAAAAACATTTGTAAATACGATACGAACGCCATCTACTGTAACATGTAACGTATACATTACGATTTATCATCAGCAACATAACTGGAACTTCAACCTATTATATACCAAACTCAGTGCTCACTAACACTATATAAGAAAGTAATGAAAATTATAAGCTATACATTATCGAACAATATATATTAAATCTTTTATTATATAAATATAGTATGCCCGTATTGTCGATATACTTAAGTTATTCCTATACTTTGTTATAATCACTGAGTTATGTAGAAGCAAACGCGGTAAATAAAACAATATGGCCGCCAAATTGACCAAAAAAATTATATAATTCATATTACATACAAATATATGACTTTTAATTATGTATATTTATTTTTGGAGTCCAGTAAGATACACGTCTCACGCGGTTGTAACATATTTTTGATCAATGTCACACGGAGGATTGCACAGGTATCAGTTAATCACTACATAGTGTACCAATTCAAATAAAAAAAGAATCGTTAAAATCGGTTCAGAATTGACGAAAATATCGATTAACATACGTAAAAAAAATACATACAACCGAACAGAGTAGCCTCGTCCTTTTTCGAAGTCGATTAAAAAGAAAGTCAAAAACCACCATTTTCATGCCGTTTTCACCAGTAGATAGAATAATGATTCATGGGGAATGTTTAGGTATAATTTGTCAAGGTTTTCATTTTATTATCGGGGCGGGACAACGTCTTCCGAGCCCGCTAGTTATCTGCCCGTAAAAGCGCCGTGAAAGTCGGTCCAACCAATTAAGAGATAGTAGGATATTGCGGACGAAGTCTTGAGTAACAAAATAAAATAGTCTAAGTTACTTCTTATAAGGTGAGTTATCTGCCAGTGAAAGTCCCGTGAAAATCAGTTCAAGCATTACGGATAATCCACTGTGGCCGGAGGCGAATAAAAAACCTAAATTACTTTTTATGAGGTCTGCTATCTAACAGTGAACACTCCGTGAAAATCGATCCAACCATTTTGGAAATAGCAATGCGGACGAAGCCGCGGACAAATAAAATAGAATATGTCAACCGCTATAATTTCGGCTATCTGGCAGTAAAAAGTAAAATTCCCGTTAAAATAGGTTCAGCAGTTTTGGAGATTACCCGGAACAAACAAACAAACAGACAAAATATAATAATCTAAAAATATAGACAAAGTATAAAAAAAATTTTTTTTGGTCATTTGTAGCCATATCTATTCATCAAAAAGTTGTTATTTTAATTGTACATACACAAACTTTATTTTTATAATACGTAATAGAGAACAAATAAAAAATTGGAAATAAAAATAGTATAAACTTTTTGAATAGGAAAACAAAATAAACTTTTTAAAACGTTTGCGATAGAAACTTACCACGTTACCATGGCAACGTATATAATAACTAACGCTAACGAAATCTCTCGAAAGGAAAAAGTGCCCGATTTTGAGACATTTTTCATTGGTACTCTGCTTCTATTAGTCTTAGCGTGATGATATATAACCTAAAGCCTTCCTCGATAAATGAGCTATCTAAAACCGAAGGATTTTCTCAAATCGGACTGGTAGTTCTTGAGATCCTAGCGTTCAACCAAACAAACAAACTCTTCAGCTTTATATATTAGTATAGATTGAAAGTTTTAATACAAAGAAATACAAACAACAAATACAAAGAAACAAAATGTTGACCATAGCTAACTTCAGGGTGCCGGTTTTTCGTGACGGTGTGCGCGCGCATCGTAATTACTTCAGAGTGTCGGTTTTTCGTGACGGTGTGCGCGCGCATCGTAAATATTTACTCTCATAATTTTTCCCTAATGCGCCAAAAGAAGTATAACTTCAAAAAATCATAGGAAGCAAAGGGACAGGTGGGACACCTGATGTTAAGTGATCACCGCCGTCCATAAACACTACCAACACCAGGGGAGTCGCAAGTGCATAGCCAGCATGTTTTTGTCAGGAGAGAGGAGGGAAGGTGGGCTTCCGGCGCTCTCACTGACCGAACGAAACGCAACAATGCAAGCACTGTTACTTCACGTCGGTGTTTCTGTGGGTCGGGTGGTAGTACCCCGGGCGAGCAGACCCATTCATGCTGAAACCAGTAATAGCTGCAGAGTGACTCTACCACCTAAAAAAAATCACTACACCATACGTCACGCTTTTTTTTTGACACTGACCACACTATTGCCCTGATGAGCCTTCAACGCTTAACCGGACTAAAGACACGTCACGGCCTAGCCAAACGATGTACTATAATTTATATTAGCGTTTACTACATAGATTCTTTAAGTCAATTGCTCCACTCCTAAGAATCGTAGCGTGATGTCGAAAATACTATAATTATCCTTAATAATTAAAATGTAAGACGCCAAAAAAAATCTACAAATATAGTCACTGGTTATTGTATTTGATCGGTCACTACTGGATATTTAATTTCGAGAGTAGCCGAGTTTCTTACTAAAAAAATTTTAGAACTTCATCTACCATACGAGCGATCTCTCAATGAAGGGATAATGCCTCATATCTGGAAATCTGCGTTGGTTACACCTATTCATAAGACGGGTCCTAAAGATATAATCAACAACTATAGACCCATTTCTAAACTTGGTATTTTTGCTAAAGTATTAGAAAAAATAATTTACAGTCAACTCTTTTACTCTATTAAACACTCGCTGTGCGATCAAAAACATGGTTTTCTAAAGGGAAGATCTACTATTTCAAATTTAATCTTGTCCAATGATTACATTACTCACCACATGTCGCAGCCTGGTCAAGTAGATGTTATTTACACTGACTTCAGTAAAGCATTTGACAGGATTGATCACCAAATCTTGCTTCATAAGCTAAAGATGATGGGAATTCGAGGTAATTTGTTCAGATGGTTTTCATCTTACATTGATAACAGATGTCAAACTATAGTTTTAAATGGTTATACATCCGTCCCGATGCAGATTCCGTCAGGAGTTCCACAGGGATCTTTGTTAGGTCCTCTTCTCTTTAACATTTTCATCAATGATATTTCTTCTTGTTTTATTAATTGCAAAATTCTTCTGTATGCCGATGACCTTAAAATTCTTCGTCCTGTTACAACAATTTCGGACGCCGTTTCCATTCAGGATGATTTAAATAAATTTCAATATTACTGTCATATTAATAAATTGTACTTAAATATAGATAAATGTCATGTAATCTCGTTCTCCCGAAAACCTACTCCAATTTTATTCAATTATAAAGTTCAAAATACAACATTAACACGAATTAACATAGTCAAAGACTTGGGTGTTATATTTGATTCCAAGCTAATATTTGACAAGCACGTTGATAGTATTGTAAAAAAAGCCTCAAAAGCACTAGGTTTTGTGCTCAGATTATCGAATGAGTTCAAACACGTTAAAACACTTAAAATAATCTACTGCTCTTTTGTACGATCTCAGCTGGAATATGCATCTCAAATTTGGAATCCTTCTTACAGCATATATAATGCTCGCATTGAACAAATTCAAAAAAGATTTCTTCGTCACCTACAGTTTAAATCTAAAACATATTTATCAAATTACACATTACGCTGTAAAAAATGTCATATACTTCCATTATATGAGCGCAGAAAAATAGCTGATTTAGTATATCTTCTTTGTATTATCACTGGTAAAATTGATTGTTCGGAACTACTGAGTAAGATTAACTTACGTGTACCAGCTGTGCCTAGCAGAAACCATAATATACTTTATAACCCGGCTGTTAAGGCGACCTACAGGCAAAATTCGTACATAATTAGAGTTGGTAACAGTGTTAACAAATTAGTTAGTGATCTGAACGTAGATCCGTTTAACACAAGTGTTCAGAAACTTAAATGCGCTCTTAATTCCAGCTTTTTTGATTCTTAATTTCCTTATTCGGATCATACTTCCTTAAGGAACATGAAAATTTTCTTATAGATGCGGAAACTTGTAAATGGTCATCGTTTATGTTTAAACATGTAATGTATTTTCTTTTGTCTAGCTGTAAGTTTCCCTAAGAAATCAAAATAAAAAATAAAATACAAGTCTTTTGCGTCATCATCGTCTTCTTACCCTTATCCCACCGAAGTAAGGTCGGCACAATATGTTTTCCTCTTCCACTCTCCCCTGTTAGATATCATCTCAGTATTCACACATTTTATACACATATATCTTTTTTCACACAATCCATCAATACCTTTTCGGTTTTCCTATACCCCTATATCCGTTCACCTTCATAATTAAAACTTTTATATTTACATGGCTTTCATCTCTCCTCGTGACATGCCCATACCATGTTAACCTATTACTCCTCAATTTCTCTGTCATTGGTGACATTTTCAAACTTCCTCTGATATACTCATTTTTAATCCTACACGTCCATCTCAATATTGGCATCTGTGCCATATGTAGTGTTTTCTCATCTATCTCTTTCGTAGTCTAACATAACTATACAACACGGCTGGTCTTATAATAGTTTTATACACCTTTCCCTTGTATTTCAAGAGCATTCGTGGGCCCCATGCTTTCTCAGATACAATTTCGCTATACAAATCGTTTGTGTCATCATCATGTATGATCATCGTCGAATATGGATCCATTTCATTTGCCAATATTATTTTATTTTACAAAGTTATTTTATGTTTTGTGTTTTTTTTTTATTATTTTTTTTTTCAATTCGTATCAAACAACCTGAATATAATGAGCCTCATATAAGAACATTGTCAATTTAACGAATTTTTCGAAATCACCTAGGGCTAAAATTAAGGTCTGGTTACCTTTCTCCCCGAGACTCTCCAGATGTTCTACCATGTGAAAAGAAAAGAAAACAATATCATTATCATTTATCATTCATTCCCGATTCAACATACCAACAATTACTCGACGTTTTTATGTAATTTCCATATAAAAAAAATATCTAAAAAAAATCAAAATATAAAAAAAAACTTACGATCACTAAAACAATACGTTATTTGATTTAAAAGAAATATAAATGTTAACAATAAGTATTTTATCGATTAAATTTCTTCTCAATATTTTACAAATTATTGAATTTATACTACTTTTGGCGAATTACGGAATTAGGGAAAAATGATGAGAGTACATTTTTACGAAGCGCGCGCACACCGTCTCGAAAAACCGACACCCTGAAGTTATTACGATGCGCGCGCATCGTAAATTTAGCTATAGTCAACATTTTGTTTCTTTGTATTTCTTTGTATTAAAACTTTCAATGTATTAAATACCTTTTTATCATGCTTTTATTAGCTTCACCTGTGTTTGTATGTATGTTTGTTTGTAACCGACCCCTTTGAACTCCATTTTGTCCTACTTTGAACGATCAGATTTAATTCAAACTTTGCACACCTGTCAAAGGTCGATGACAATGCAATAATCCGAAAAAAAAAGTTAAATTTTTTTTTTAACTAAAAAATGTATAATAAATAATAGTTAAAAAAAACTAAAAAAACACGCTTTCATACAAAATCCAACTAAAAAACAGAAAATAAAATTTAATAAATTTGGATTAAGAATAGTGTAAATTAGAAATAAATGTATATTTTTGTAAAAAGTGACAAAAACATGATAAAAATACTGATATCTGTTTTTTACTTGGATTTTATATGAAAGCGTGTTTTTTTAGTTTTTTTAAACTATTATTTATTTCTATTGTTAGTGTCGTTTTTTCTACAAAAGTAGAACAAGTCGATAGATAAAATTTTTGAAAAGATTTTTATCTTGTTACGCCAAAGAAGTATAACTTCTAACACGCGTACATAAGTACACACATACTTTTTATTTAACAGAAACATTGTATTGTCGACTCCACAAAAATATCACGCCATCCAAAAGAAACCATCCCATTTCCGTCGTTTTTCATCTGTCCCACCTTCAAATGTTGTAATTATCTATAAAAATAAAATTGATTGCCGAATGTATGTAAGCGCATCACTTCACAATTTTATTTCAGCTAATTCTCTTTTATTGTGTTGGTAACTGTCCGGACAAGGTTTGTAAAAGGGAAAAAAGGGAATATTTTGCGTTAAAAATCATCAAAAAAAGTGACTGAGTAAGTAAGAAAGGAGACACCAGGTAGGTTTTCAAAAAATATTGACAGAATGACATTCATTTCATTTTATTTAATTACTCTCGCTCTTGTCCTATCTGCTTACATTCTCTTAACTTACGCAGTCGTTTGAGGTTACCATCCGGTTACTGCATAGCGATTGACACAACGACCCTCAATCTATAGTTATTTCAGCCGCCCAATTTTAAAGTGGTTTAGAATTTTGGCAGCGATAACTAGCCCGAACGGTATCAGAATCATTTAAACAGACCAAATGAACAAAACCAAAATGTGACCGAATGAGACATAAATGTGACTATCTAATCAATTATTACGTTGTTATAGTGTGAAATATTACCATCGTTGACAAAATGTCGAACCGAGGATTTCGAATTTATATTTAAGCTTAGATAAGCTAGATTTAGTAAAAGACCAGCATACCTTAAATATTAGAAACAATAACAAACTGGTCATTCCATGTTTCAGGCCCACTCAGACCAATAATAGTTTTTTAGTTATAATAGTGAGTTATAATGGTTAATAACGGTGACGTCGGGAAATGACACAAATCTCTGTGCATCCAAAAACGAATGTAACAACTATCTATGTTCGTAAAAATATGTTGGATGAAAAGATGAACAAGATCGAGTTTCTTGCCGGTTCTTCTCGAAGACTGGGTTGTTTTCCGTGCTAGTTTTGGCGTTCATTAGCGCCTTCTCAGGACCTAAATTGAATAAAATATTTTTGATTTTATAACTAACAATTAAATATTCTAAACAGATATTGTCAGATGTTATAGTGCATTAAAGTGCACATTTCTGCAAAAACTACATTTGTCAAAACGCTCGTGAAGAGCTAAGGGTTTCTTTAACATCAACAAAGTACTCAGAGTGGAGTGTGTTAGGTAATTAATAACCAGGTATAACTACGATTCTTTTAACTTCAAGAAAGTCACAACTAGAGATTGCGTCGTTGTTATTAGATAAATAAATAAAGTACACTCATAAAATTATTTGAAAATCAATTATTACATCATCTTTTCACAATTTATGAGGTCTAAATTACTCTTTTTTCTTAGGAGATATTGTAGATTTAAAATTATACGTAACATAAAGAAAATTATTTGTATGTAGATGCTTATTTAATTCAATGAATGATGGACTGTAAATAACAAAGCCCAAAAAAACGGATCTAAATTATTCAAATAAATTTCATTCCCACGTTAATAGATTATACTCGGGTCTAGTAATTTCAAGAATATTCAATGTTATTAATAACAATCAGAAAATAGTTGACAGTGCTTTAGAAGTAATCATATAGTTCGTTACCTACCATTTCGTTGGTGATATAGCCACGCAGAAGCTATTACTGGTTTCAGTATGAATGTGTCGGCTCGCCCGGGGTAGTACCACCCTCTCATAGAAACACCGACGTGAAGTAACAGTGCTTGCATTGTTGCGTTTCGTTCGGTCAGTGAGAGCACCGGAGGACCACTTGCCCTTCCCCCAAACACAGGCTAGCAACGCACTTGCGACACAACTGGTGTTGCTAATATCTATGGACATCGGTGATCACTTAACACATAGTTATTTCCGTGGGAAGAAAGGGATGCTTTAAAAATCGAAGATTTTCCAGTAGTATGGTCAAAATACACAATATTTTATAATTGTTCTTATGGATCACAAATTTTCCGAACGTATGGTAGAGCAGATAAAATAAATACTTAAATTTATCTCTCATTTGCAAGTTAATTATTGAAAATGATTTAATATATATATTTAAAATCATACAAGACTCTTGTAGAATAATAAATTATTGGGTATTTCATTCTACATATAATAGTGTTTATACAGTTGATTTTATAGGAAAATTATAACGTACGAAATATATATATATATATATATATATATATCACAAAGTTTTTCAAAAGTATGTTAATTATCAAAATAATTATTTGTATTTTATAATGTTCGTTTAAGCTTTTATTTTTAAATATAATTTTTTAAATTATTTTTAATTCGTTTAAGCTTTTATTTAATTTGGGTGCGTCCATTAATAATGTGTGAGAATTTGAGGGCAGCGGTCACGCCGAACCTCGCCAAACCTGACGCGGGGGAGAAAGAGGGTTTCGAAAAATATTACGTAATTGCTTTCGGAACAAAAAATTAAAATCTGAGAAAATCAGATTAATTTAAAGTGAAACACGATTCTAGACTAAAATATACCGAAATCTGACACAATTCTTCTATGAGTATATGAAAATCCATAAAGAATTGTATAATTATTCTTTATTGGTTGTAAAATAGTGACGAGCTGTTTAAATTCTTAGTAACAGTTATCCGAACGCCGTAGAGTAGCCATAAGCACCGTGATCAAACCATAGCATGGTGATAAGGTTTTTTATAAGTCCGCCTGGCCAGGTACCAGGCACGTATACAGAGGAGGGGATAGTTGGGATTTATCCCTCCTCACCCCAAAGCTGACGTTAAATTAAATAAACGGGATCATAAGTGAAGTACGAAGTAGGTATAGGTCGCTCAAACAAAACAAATTAGTACAGTGATTATACCATTCCAGTTCGTAGTACAGTGATTACAGCAATTGTTTACAGAGTTCACACCAAGACCACACCAGAACCAAAAGTTTGTATACGTGTCTGCTAGCTACCACCATCAAATTTTATAACGTGATGCCAAGCATCTGTTGATGTGTTCCGGCAGCTGCACTAGAGAGCCAAATCCCTCTAGGTTTGGCGTGTTAAGACCACTAGACCTAACACTAGACCCTAGGCTAGATCACATCACCTATAACATGAGATGAAATTGTGACCAAACGCTAAAACTTATAAAATAGAAACGAAATGAGTGCGTGTAACCGTCACACGCGATTTAAATAAACTCTTTAAATATTTTTGATTTCGTCAATAAATAGTTTATAAACAACATAATAAAATATATTATATTGAATAATAATAAAAATCACACAATAGAACTAATTATGTGTAATTATATGGGCGCGCGACCGTGCTGCCATCTGGTTTCAATGTAAGTAACAAATTAAATCTAAGCTTCATTATCTATAGTTCCATCTATCAGCTAATTCGGAACTTAAATAACACAGGAAATATTATTAGCAACTCTTTGTTATAAAGTAAATAATATATAGAAAAGTACGAACAAATTACTATGGTAAGTAATGAATTAAATTAATTATGATTTAATGGAAGTTTTGGTTATGTTTAATTATTATCTAACCGGATGGTACAGAAACGTGACGCCATATTGCCGTAACGGACTTCCGTTGCATTGTCGTCCAGTTACCTACTAGTCGTGCCTAAAGAAGTTCTACTTCAAAAAAACCCCACAATATAACCACTAAATATTAAAATTAAAAGATCCGGTTTTATATTTCAGTGAGGATTTTGAGAAAAAAATGTATCTTTGTATTAATTAGGTTGATTCGAAAAACTTAATAAAATCACAAATACTTTATTATTCCATGTAGGTCCTAAGGCGATTATGAACATCAAAACTACTACCTGTTCGGAAAACAACCCAATCATCGAGAAGCGCGGGCAAGAGACTCGATCTGGTTTATCTTTTCAGCGTACATATTTTTATAATGCATTAAAATAACAATCTTTTTTAATGGACGCACAGAGAGAAATGTTAATTCCAGACATTACCATCGTTCACATATTGATCCACTCTGTAATAGCCTTTTGACACTAAAACCCGCTCGACATGGCGTTTGAACTTACTATCCGGTAAACCCGTAATGTGCTTTGGGACTTCGTTGTAAAACCTAACACTGTTACCAAAAAAAACTGTTACTGGTCTTACTGAGTTTAAAACATGGGATGACCAGTGTATCGCTGTTGCTAGTATTTAAGTCATGCGGATCTTTTATAAAATTTTGTTTTTAAATTTTTGCTGGCATATTAATATATGTTGATAATTCAAGAGTGTATTGGAAGGACATAATTAAGATACCGAATTCCTTAAACTTAGTTTAATGATTCGCGAAGTCCCATATTACACAATTTTGTTGGTAGAACTGCATTCAAACGATCTATTTTTAACCGACTTCAAAAAAAGGAGGAGGTTATCAATTCGACTGTATTTTTTTTTTTTTTTTTTTTTTATGTTTGTTACCTCATAACTTTGGACTGGGTGAACCGATTTTGATTATTCTTTTAATTTGGTCCAGTTCCGACAACGGCATCCAGTGCAAAACCGTGTAAGTTTTAAATTTGCATTAAATATGTACACAACAAATAGACGAATAACTCAATATCACGCTAACCGATTTCGATGATTCATTTTTTATTGGAAAGGACGTACTTCAAGGGTAGTTTGATGAGAGTTTGGTTAGGTTCTGATTATGGGATCCGTGACAAAGTAAGAAAACTTTCAAGAAACGAGCCTACTCCTTTCTTAAGGGCCGGCAACGCATCTGTGTTTCCTCTCGTGTCGCAGGTGTCCACGGGCGGCCGTGATCACTTACCATCAGGTGACCCGTATGTTCGTTTGCCACCAATATTATAAAAAAACTCTTCAAGTCTTAGGAGCCTTTTGTGCTTATGTTCGTTGCTGTGTTGCAACATGACGCAAGCATTGTAGTTACATTACTTAAGGTCTATTATGTGTGAAGCGATGGTAGCCGAGTTGGTGGTAGAAACTATCGCGGATTATCGATAAGGTTGCGTTCGTACCAAACGTTACTTATTGTACAACCAATTGAAATCATATCACATACCATACCGATAGATACCATATCGCAAAAATGCGCATATTTTAATATACTTAAGGCGGAACGGAGTTCGCGGGCACTGCTAATAAAATATATTTATGTACACAAAAAATGGAAAAATAAAGTAAATTTTCAAAAAAAAGTATTATCCGACTTCAATATCAATCAAAAACCCATAAGGCACTAAAAAGCGGAAAATAAATAGTTTATCAAATTAACCAAATTAAAGAAAACATATGAATATGTGTGCTACCTAGAGATATATTAGAAGTCGGTGCCAACTGAAAATCGTATCATCTACATAGGTACAAAAAGTTTAAGTTCACTCTCGCGTCTCTGTAATACTTTTCTACCTGGAACAAATTTGAAATTTCGGTTGGCACCGATTTCCAATACATCTCTAGGTAGCACACATATTCATATGTTTTATTTAATTTGGTTAATTCGATAAACTATTTATTTTCCGCTTTTTAGTGCCTTATGGGTTTTTGATTGATATTGAAGTCGGTTAATACTTTTTTTTGAAAATTTACTTTATTCTATGCATATAGATAGTCTTACGTCTTATGTATTCTACCGAATACATGCGTAAATTACATATGTATATTTTTAATACCACCTATCATTATCAGAATCATTACAATAATTTATACTAAGCTAATAATGTCATTACTGGCCTTATATTTCACGGTATAATTATTATTTGACTTCCCAACAGTTGTCTTAAAGTCATACATAGCGCAGAGTTTTTACAGAAGGTTCAAAAACGTGATATAGAAAAAAAAGAAACAATTGTTTTTTTATAAGATTGAACCAAAACACCTTGATACTAAATAAAATATTACCGTTGAAATATAATAGCCATTTTTATGAAGTTATTGATGCTTTAAATAATTACGTATCGTTTTATATTAATAAATTCTAGCGGGCCCGGCAGACGTTTTCCCGCCCTGATTATGAAAAAATCCTTGACAAATTATATACTAAAACGTTCCTCATTAATCACTCTATCTACCGGTGAAAACCGCATGAAAATCCGTTCGGTAGTGTTTGAGTTTATCGCGAACAGACAGACAGACAGACGCAGTAGGGGACTTTGTTTTATACTATGTAATGATTTATTAGCTTAGATAAACTATTACAAAAGCGGAAACAGATTATTAGATATTATTAACTTTCTTTTTTATCTCTATCTTTTTTACATTATTGATTCTACATACTACTATTGTTATACCCTGTACATATATGAACTTTTTATTACAAATAAACAACGGATGAATCATCTATCGTGGGAACAGTAACAATGGTTAATAACGTCAACCTTCCAGAGCTTTCCAGTCTCCTTTATTGAAACGTATATGTGCTATGATGTGTCCGAATTGAGTTCGATTCTGGACATCGGAGCGAATACGAAGAAAAATAAAAGGAAGATATCTTCGTACGAGCTGTGACTACAGCATTATAATGAGTAAGTGTGAATGTAATATTATTGTATGATAGTGAGTCTATTTGATTTTTGTCGGTAAGTAAACAAAATAAATGTCTTCAGGTGCAAACGACAACCCAAGATTGTAGTAACAGAATATATTCCTTGTCAATCTCTTTGACCGCTGTCGCAATCTTCTCGCATTTTAAAACTTTTTCGGTGGTAGAGCCACGCCGAAGCTATGACTGGTTTCAGCATGCATGGGTCGGCTCCCCCGGGGTACTACCACCCTCTCACAGAAAACTGACGTGATGTAACAGTGCTTGCATAGTTGCGTTTCGTTCAGTCAGTGAGAGCGCCGGAGAGCCACCTCCCCTCCCCCTCCACCCTCTCTCTCTCTCTCCCCAAACACTGGCTGGCAACGCATTTGTAACTCCCCTGGTATTGCTACTGTCTATGGACGGTGAAGATCACTTAACATCAGCTGACTCATCTGTTCGTTTGCCTCATATGATATAAAAAAAGAAAAATGTGGTGCGGGGAAACCGTTCCAGGGCGAAACCTCTGACGGTGGTAATTTTTCGACGTTCTTCTCAGAGGACGTGTCTAAAGGCGGAGGCCTAGGCCTCCACGTGGCCTTCGGCTCAGGTGAGCGAATTAGCGTTCGCGCTTGCGCTTTGGTGTTGTTCCTGATGCTCTGGATTTCAATTGTGCTGTCATCTGGTGGTCTTGTGCGGTTCTCTTTGACCGCTCTGAATAGATCCTTAAGTTCGGGCTTAATACAAAACAAAGTTACAATGTTATTATAGGGCTATGAAATTGGCATTTATTTTTATGCTTCAGTTGTCTCGATGTTGTGCTTATAATATAATGCTTATTTATATTTAAATTTGTTCTCTGTTCTACATTCAGAGCGATCAAAAAATTTGGACGCACTGTATTCGTCTATTTCTTTATACCTTCTTAAAAACTTTTTTTATATCATAACACTATAAACCATGTGGCGAATTTATTTTACTGAATTTGTACAAGCGTCTTATATAACAGAAATAAGTATGTATTTATTTCTGTTCTGTCAATAATGAAATGGTATAAATTGTAAAGCGAAGATACAGAATTTATCAAAACACCAACAGCCAAGTTCGAAGATTGTCCAATCAAAAACTTAAACTTCAAAATGAAACTCTTTGTGGTGAGTGAACTTAGATACAATTTTTTTTTTAATTTAAGATATGATGTATTTAAATTACATATATATTTACTAACCATGTGCTTGATGTTATTTCTTAATTATTGAGAACTATCTTAAGTTTAGGAAACCATAGAGATATTTTTCAAAAATTCTTTCCCGGTGATTACATCCTCTGCAATTTCTTCTTTTATATATCAAAATGATGTTTTTTTGTGTCCTACTATTATTACCTTATTTATTTCCCCTATATACATTATGAAATCTATTATTTTTATACTACTTATTTTCCCTATATATATATATATATATATATATATATATATATATGTGTTTTACAGTTTTTTATTGATATTTTATTTATTACTAGCCGACCCGTGCCCACTTCGTTGGGTGGTAATAGGCATTATCAAGCTACAACTTTTCTCTAAAACTCAATTATATATCTCTCATCGTTAAGGCAGCGTTCGTGAGAAACGTTTTCGTTCGACCATTTTTCTCCGACTCCCCAGATATTACCTCCTACAACCCCACAAACTTTACCTCTTTATAATATTAGTATAGATAATAGTTAATAGCTTCTGCCCGCGACTGCGTACGCGTGGAATAGTTATTTTGGGCTAAGACGCAGCGGGAGCTCTCAAAAGAAAAAAACCCCGATTTTAAAACATTTTTCATTGTTACTCCACTCCTATTGGTCTTAACGTGATGATATATGGCTCATAGCCTTCCTCGAATGACGGCTCTTGTTAAGTACGAGATAAGAGTAGTAACATTTAACTAATTTAGTTGAAGGCGCTAATCCCAGGAACTACTAGGCTGATTTTAAAAAAATCCTTCAGTCTTAGATAGCTTATTTATCGAAGAAAGCTACTGGCTATATATCATCACGCTAAGACCAGTGGGAGCCAAGCACCATTTAAGAATGTTTCAAAATCGTTTATTTTTCTTTTGAGAGCTTCCACTGCATGCTATTGTTAGTCCAAAGTAACTATTCCACGCGGACGAACTCGCGGGCAGAAGCTAGTAAATATAATAAGAATGTAAATCTAACGTGTCAGTATTTTTTCGATTTTCGTGAAAATTGTTGCAGGTAGTATAAGTAATACAGTACATTACAATAATTTTTAAAAATGTATGTCTATCTGTCTGTCTGTCTGTTTGTATGAATACGCATCACTGCTAAATTACTGGGTTCACAAGAAAACTACACCAGGGAAATCATAAAGCATATCTTCGAAAATAACTTAGTCTTTGTTTCATTAAAATCGGTCCAGTCTATCCAAAGTTATTGTAATTTTAATGACGACGCGGCTTAAGTAAGAGAGAAAAGTAGATAAATGAATGGACTTGATACATTCAGATGACTTTATTAATCATTATTTTTTACATAATATTCCACGCGGACGAAGTCTCGGGCACAGCTAGTACACACTAATGTTATAAAGCCGGAGGGTTTGTTTGTTCGGTTGAACGCACTAATCTAAGGAACTACTGGTCCGATTTGAAAAATTCTTTCAATGTTAGATTTATCGATGAAGGCGAATTCATAGAAATCCACAGTTGTATATTTTCCCACATACGGTAGTACTACAAGAACATTTATCGGGTTCAGGTATCCCCAAGATGTTTTCCTTCACCTTAAATTAATAAATGTTCGCGAATTCCGGAATAAATTCATTGGTACATGCCGGGGTCTGCACCTGCGCACATGATATTGATATTCCAACGTCAAAACGCTGGACTATTATGACTTATTACATATTATCGTTTTGTCTGTAACTGTATCTCTTTTTGTTCTTTTTATTTATTGCTGAATGTCTTAAAATCCGTCACTAAAAGAACACACAAGCGAACGCGAAACGCGACATCTTTATATATAAATTTCTTCTGTACGTGCTTATGTCACTGAACTCCTCCTAAATAGCTGGACCGATTTTGATGAAATTTTGTGTGCGTATTCCAGTGGATCCGAGAATGGTTTAGATTCACAATTGGACCCGGTAGGTAGCGCTGCAGTTGGCTTTTAGGATTTAGGCCCGCTAGTTGTTTTATAATATCTATATGCAAACATAGATTAAAAAGGACTTCGAATTGTACTGTATATTAATATATAATTATCTTTCCAGACACTGCTGTTTGTGCTGATTGCAGTAATTCTATCTGAAGCCAGTCCCCTCAGTTTTATGAAAGTATTTGACGATACGGCAAATAACGTGGGAATGAATGTAATGAATGGTGTATCAAGTGGTATAGGGGTCGCAAATGATTATATAGAAGAGGCACAAGGAATATTTAACTAATAAAATTTGAAATCAGATTCATTAATTAATTACAATGGTTAATATTAACATGATATCAAACTATTAGAAAATTATGAAGAAATTGTAATAGAAACTATTTTAACAATTGAAACAGAGACGTGGGAATTCTATAGTACCATACAAGAAGGTTAACCTTCTGATGGAAACATCTAGAAATTCTCGGCTATATCGAGTTATCAAGCTCCGTGCTAGAGTTCAATAATTTTTGTAAATTCGTGGTCTGCTCTGATTAACTCTGGAAATAACACCCAATCCCTCCCTCCATCTTATTATTATTAATTCAATTACGTCAGTTTGTTTTGTATATTGTCACATTTTTAATTTCACGGTTTGATTATGTTATAACTAATTGTAAAATAAAATTCTATTATTTATTATTTTCTGTGTTATTGGAACATTAAAATGTTTTTGCAAATTATACATAATTGTTTTATTTTATAATTATAAATAGATTACAGAGCTATAATTACTTTATATCTTAGTGGCAGACCTTTAATAGAGTAAGCAACCTGTCGTGAGCGTACAAATGTTTCGCAGCTCATTTGTTAAAGTTCTAAAGATATCAAAAAAATATATAGATAACTTATCTATATATATATATAACTTATCTCTATATATATAGATAATTTATTATGGTGTCTGAGTAATGTATTATACTCTATAAACGCTTTTCAAAAGAATTGGGTACTCTTTCGATTTCTTTTGTCATTAAATTTCAATTAAATTAATTAAAAATGGTGTGAAAGTCCAAACCAATAAAAGTGTAACTGCTCGTAAAAAAGTCATTAAATTACCTTATTATTAAGCAAGAAAGTAAAAGTTTAATACCGAATAATCAGTGTAAACAAGTTTGGTAAAATGACAATATGTGAACGATGGTGATGTCTGGAATTAACTCATCTCTGTGCATCCATTAAAAACGTTTGTGACATTTACCTATTATATTATATATATTTTTTAAAAAGATAAACCAGATCGAGTTTCTTGCCGGTTCTTCTCGATGGCTGGGTTGTTTTCCAAGCCGGTGGAAGTTTTGACGTTCATAAGTGCCTTCTCAGGACCTAAATTGAATAAAGTGTTTTTGATTTTGATTTTTGATTTTGACAACTGACCTTGACCTGGATATGATATCTAGGATATTCCTTATAATTTATAGTGGAATAATATTTCATTAATAATTTCACAGCAATTACCTTTTTTAGATCTAATCCCTTCCCGATCATGCTTTTTCTTACCCTTATTCCACCTAAGTAGGGTCGGTACAACATGTTTTCCTTTCCACATTCTCCCCTGTCTGATGTCATCTCCGTATCACACCTATTATACACATATATCATTTTTCATACAATCCATCCATACCTTTTTCTGACTCCCTCTACTCCCTTCCTGAACGTGCATATTTTCAAACATCATGTCTCCTCTAAGTTCCTAGGGTCGACATGTGAAGATTTGTGATGTCTTAAATTACTGACTCACCAGTAACGGATCATCTCATGGCTTGATGCATGACTTTCTTCCAGAAACAAGCCTTGCTTGCCAGGACGCTTGCTCAAGCAAAACTTCAAGACAGAACAGAGAGAAAATTATAAAAACCGTATCTGTTATTACATCTTACTATAATTTAATTATCAATTTTTGCTGACACGCGGCAGAAGCTCTCAAAAAGAAAAACCATCACGATTTTGAAACATTTTTCATCTGTGCTCCGCTCCTATTGCCCTTAGCGTGATGATATATAACCTATAACCATTCTCGAAGAATGAGCTATATAACACTGAAAGAATTATTCAAATCGGACCAGTAGTTCCTTTTTTTTTTTTTTTTTAACGTGGGGAAATCCCTTATGGATACCCACCCTCCCGGGGGAGAGAGTGGGTTATGTCCGACTCGCACGGACTAAAACCCCACGGTGTACCGACAGACCGTTGTGTGGGGGCGGCAAGGGATCGTACATGCTACTCAACCTTGTAGAGCCGCCCCCACGGTCCGCTCGGCGGAAGGTGACCGCCGGGCTCCTACCTATAGAGGGACAGACCGGGTACACACCGGCTGCCCCCCCTCGTCCACCGGACCTGTGCAATGAGGAGATGGGCCCCCCGGCCCACCCCCTCAGGTCCGGCTACGGTGGCGGGAGGAGTTGGGCGAATCGCCGCCTCCTCCCGCCTGTCCTCCTTTGGCGGAGAGGGCCACTTTGAGGATCTGCCTCGCGGGCCCTCTCCGCCTCCTCCTTCTGCGAGATGACGTCCTCGCAGAAGGAGGACATCGCTCGCCACGCCTGTTCGCTGCCGAGCATGGCCGAGACCACGCTCGGCAGCGACAAGTCCGGTCCTACCGCCGCCGCCAGAATGCGGCGCTGCTCCCCCCACGCAGCACACTCAGACAGAGTGTGCTGCGCGGTATCTTCGACAGCGCCGCACTCGTGACAGGTGGCGGTCGGCTCCCTGCGTGCGATCCGGAGCAGATACCACCCGAAACAACCGTGTCCGGTGAGTACCTGCACCAGTCGGAACGTCAGGGAGCCCCACTCCCTCTCCGTCCACTCCCGCAGGACCGGGCGGACGGCGTCCACGGTAAACCGCCCGAACCGCTCGTCCGCCAGGTCCTGCCTCCATCTTTCGACGGCGTCTCCTCGTAGACGCCGCCTCTCCGCATCTACCTCCCTGGGAGCCGGAGGCTCCCCCCTTCGTTTCCTCGCCGCCGTGAATTCATACACGGTGGCGAGAACTCCTGCCTCCAGCTCCCAGGGCAGGGAGCCGGCGAGCACAAAGGCCGCCGCCGAGGACACCGTGCGGTACGCCCGGATCGCCCACAGTGCCACCGTGCGCTGCGCATTACGCAGCGCGCGCACGTTGGCGGCACCGAGGGCGTCGGCCCACACCGGTGCCCCGTAGGCGGCCATCGCCCACACGACTCCCATGTAGAGTCGGCGGCACCCAGCGCCAGGCCCCCCTATATTAGGAAGCAACCGGCCGAGTGCCGCCGCCGCCCCAGCAATTCGCGGTCCGAGCCCCGCGAAATGGGGCTCGAACCGCCAGCGCCCGTCCAGGGTGAGGCCCAGATATTTCATCTGGGTCCCCACCCTGATCCGGGCGCCCTCCACCACAATGTGGGCCCCAGGTGGAGGCCCCCGCCGAGGCCCATGAAAGAGTAGGGCCTCGGTCTTTTCGAGGGCCACCCTGAGGCCCAGTCTCCTGATGCGCCTGACCACGAGGGTTGTGGCCATCATGGCCAGGCGCTCCACCTCCCTCCACTCCCCCCCCCCGGGCTACGACTAGGGTGTCATCTACGTAACATATGAGGCGTGCCCCATATGGGAGCACGCCGCGGAGCACCCAGTCGTAGCCCATGTTCCACAGGAGCGGCCCCAAGGCCGACCCCTGTGGAACCCCCCGTCTTGTTGCCCGCCGGACCATACGCCCGTCGCCGTCTACGTAGGCGACCTCCCTATCCTCGAGGTATGCCACCAACACCCGCCGCAGGTACGGGGGCACTCCGAAATATTGGAGCGCCTCCCGTATGACGCCATGCGGCAGGGTGTTGAAGGCGTTGGCGATGTCAAGGGACACCGCCAACACCCTTTCCCCCTGGGAGGTCGCCTCCGCAGACAGCGACTTAAGGAGGGACAGGGCGTCCACCGTGGAACGCCCTGTCCGGAAGCTATACTGCGCGTCCGCCAGATTCGGCCTCACGCCCTCTAGGTACTGGACGACCCGGGAGGAGATAATCCTCTTCAGCACCTTCCCGGCGTCGTCCAGTAGGACGAGGGGCCGATACGCGGACGCCCAGTCTGGAGGGCTGCCTGCCTTTTCCATCAGGCAGAGCCGCCCAAGCTTCCAGGGCTTCGGGAACTGCCCGACCGCAAGACGCCGGTCGAACAGCTCCCGAAGCCACCCCCCTAGTTGGCCCAGTGCGAGGCCGAGCACCCGACCCGGGACCCCATCAGGGCCGGGCAACAAGATTACCCCCTACAACCCCATAACGTCACCAACTCACAAACTTTACCTTTTTATAATATTAGTATAGAGTATATAGATTATGTAAAATTACCGTCCGTTAACCGACTTTACAGACAAACAATTTTTGTCTAGAAACTTTTAGTTGACATATTATTCTACGATAGATTGAAATAATTGATGTACTAAAAGTTACTAAATAAAAGAAACGACATAAAAATACACTATCGATGTTATTAAAAAAAGTTAAATAGGTATTGAATACTTGTTTTAAAAAGGTTTCAAATTAAATCCACCGCGATCGCTGAATGTTCGCCATCTTGCTGCTCTCTCGTCTCGCTTTAGCTACGTTAGGTTAGACTTGCGAAAAGGATAACGCGAACTTGCCTCGGCCGAGCGCGGTGCATTTAATACAAAACCTTTTTAAACCAAGTATTTTCCCCGCAAATCTGCCTCAATCCCCTTTTTTTTTTTTTTTTTTTAACGTGGAGAGAAAATCCATCATGGACTGTCAGACCCCCGGGGGAGGGCCTGAGCTGAGTCGACCGTCAACTGCGTGCTGGGACGCAGCTGGCGGTGCCTTTCGGCGACTTTAACCGACTAAAACTCCACGGCAAACCGTACGCCGCACTATAGGAGTGTCCCGGGGGAGCGTGAGCAAGCACCGCGACACCCCCGGCGGCAGGCGCTTTCACGCCACTCCGGTTGCGAGACTGCCTCCCAGCCCGCCGAGCCCGTGCAATGGGAGGTCAGGGCCCCCGCCCCTTCCCCCCTGGGTTCAGCCGGCAACAGCGAGGAAATCCCCTCAGTCTCCGCTCCGCCATTGATTTTTTTTTTTTTAACGAGGTTTTCTCCTCACCCACCATAGCCTCCCCGAGGTCCACTCCGTCCTAAGCTACCCTATCTTCCCTCCTCCCATCCCTCGATCCTAACCCTACCCACCTACCTACACAACCCTATGCCCACCTATCCTCTATACTTGCCTACCGACAAAGTAGGTACCTCACCCCCCTTAGACTAACTCGGCCACTATTAAAGATACACCACACGTGTTTGGGTTTATTGTAAAGGAGAAGAAAAATCACATCCTTTGGCCCAGATAGAATCCCATTATTCACGATAAGAAATAAGTTAAACCTACAAAGATCAAAATTAGGGATACTATGTGTAGAGGAACCTAAAATTTAGCCCAAATCTGGAATAAAGAGCACACCAATACCGGACCTGAAATAAAACAAACAATAATAGTGAGTCACACTATCGATCAACACAAGTGTGTAGCGAACTGGCGAGGTGACAGCAGCAGTGACACCGGAACCGCACGACAGCGGTGTCCCGCCACTTTACACCACAACATTACGAACATCAGGCGCTGCAACCTAGGCGACCTTAGTACTGTACCCGGAGTCATCACTGCACCGAACTGCACCACTCACCTGAAACAGAAGAAAGAGGAAAAGATTAGAAATAATATATTATAATTATAGTATTTAATATAGTTAACAATTAAAATAGATAATATAGTACATAACACACAGGAAATAACTTGTTAGAGGGAACACAACAACATACAGTAAACAGATAGATAGATTAGGATAGTGGGTATGTTGACAGATGCGTAAATATTATAACATTTATAAGTAGATTAGATGCTAATTCACGTAATTGATTATAAATATACATTGACATTATACAATTAACTAGACAAACTACATTAGTGAGATAGATCGTTATTACTATATAAAATACATCAAATTATTTACATATATAATATATTGCACTGACTGATTGAAATCTTCTACATAAATACCAATTATAAAATAAAATATTGATATACCTTAAACTAAATTACAATACATATACACAAAATGAGTCCTGTCTAACCACCAGACCCTAACAAAAAAGCCACAATTAGGAAAAAACCTACTGCCACAAGCGACACGGAAGTGCAAATACGTTGTTAATTTGAAATTACGTTTTTTTTATTTAATACCTAAATATTTGTAGTTTGCGGCCCGCGACACCATGAGTGAAACGTGTTTGTGGCCCGTATTAAAAAAAAGTTGTGTACCACTGATCTAGTATCTGTGAGCTGCGTAAAAGCGTTTTCTACTGCTTTTCTCGGTGCAAAATGTATTTTCTCATGTTGCAGATAACGTTTATCGACACACAAATGTACTTATGTAGTATTGAATGACCAATATTTTTAGAAATCATAATAAATCCCATTCACGGAATTTGTATATCTCTTTGTCTTTGTACAACAGCTTAACTGTTTCTGGAAGTAGTTTATTATGGATTGTTAATATAACACTATAACGTGGAAGATGAGATTACTGATCGAATTTTGACCATATATATAGTATATACCGTATAGTTCCACATGCCAATATACAGGTATCTCTTCTTAATTGAACTGATAACTTCTTAAGGCGCGTTTATCAAAACATTTTGGCAAGAGATAAATTTCTAATTTCGCGTCATGACACGCTAGTAAGCGTGACCGACGGTATTGCGCTTGCGTCAGAGTAGCGGCGCGTTGTATAGCGGCCTCTGTATATCTAATATTGATATTTTGTATTGAGTTTCTTTTATATCATAGGAGGCAAACGAAGGGGTGGGTGATGGGTCAGGGGGGATGTTAAGTGATCACCACCATCCATAGATACCAGCAATACCAGGGGAGTCGCAAGTGCATTGCCAGCCTGTGTTTGGGGTCAGAGGGAAGGGAGGTGGTCCTCCGGCGTTCTCACAGACCGAATGAAATGCAAAAATATAAGCACTATAACTTCACGTCGGTGTTCTATGAGAGGGTGGTGCTACCCCGAGCGAGCCGACCCATTCATGCTGAAACCAGTAGTAGCTTCAGCGTGGCTCCACTACCTTATAATATAATATTGATTTCAAGACGTCATGCATTGTTTTCAATTCAGGATTATAATTAATAATAGTAATTATGAAGATAGAAGGGGTCTTTCTAATAAGATATTATTAGATCATAAACGTATTACTTATTGACAATATGGGCATATTATATCATTATAATAATAACTTTAAGTTATATTTTAATTAGTTCCTTATACCGTATAAGTGAGCACTGAGGTAGTTACATGGTGGGTTAAGGTTTCAAATATGTTGCTGATGATAAATCTCATTTCACACACTATTAGTATTTATATATCTAATGTATACGTTACATGTTACTGTAAGTGGCGTGCGTGTCGTACTTACAATTGTTTTTAAACAGTATTTCTTTAATGGTTCATGGTCTCACAATTTTATATTTCTTTAATACAATCTAAAAAAAAGTCTGGAGTTGAATAAAAGTCTTGATGATATTCCGAAATCATAGCATTCAACGCTATGATAAATAGTAGTTCGAACCTAAGTCTCCTGAAAGCGATATCAAGCTTTCCCGCCATCACGGCAACCACACAATGTCTCGCGCGCGCCTCAGTCTCGACTAAAGATTAATTTAAAGATTCTTTTAGTAAAGATAGAATAAATTCGCGTATTTATATCTATCTTAGTGTAGGGTCGTAATAGTAGTAGTGGTAGAGCCACGCTGAAGCTATTACTGATTTCAGCATGAATGGTCGGCTCGACCGGGGTAGTACTATCCTCCCACAGAAACCGACGTGAAGTAACAGTGATTGCATTGTTGCATTTCTTTCGGTTCGTGAGAGCGCCGGAGTCACATATCTCCCCTGCCCATCTCTCCCCTCCCCTCCCACTCTCTCCCCTCTCTCCCCTCTTTCCCCTCCCTTGCCCCTCCCCCCAAACACATAATCAGGAGATTAGATCATTAGGAGTAAACCTTGTTTGTTATTTTAAATTAGATTCCGGGACCAGCGCCGTTTCATTATCACTCGGATTCGATCTCTCTTAACATGCGTGCTTGCGCCCACGTTCGCGAAACTCACCACCGCGTCGCGCCGCCTCTAAGGAAGGCCCCTCGTTGGATCCCGCACATACGTCGGGTTTCTTCCGGTAGCATGTTGAGTCTAGGTTGTCTCCGGACGTAGCCCTCGAGCTGTTACTAGCGCGATACAGTGACTCACTTACATCACTTGTACACATATGAGATCACCTCACATACGTGCACATATTACACACATGGTATAAGGGTTTTATTTTTATCGTTTATTCGATCCGAAATACATGTAAGCGTTTATAATTTCAATTGTATGATTCACAAACGAATATATGTATGAATAGCTTAGAATAGTTTAGCTAGGTTATATCCGGGATTACGACAACCGCCCAAGTCGAGGTGTGCCGTGGACCTTTGAGTTAGATGTCTGAATAAAATCAGCTGAGTACCTTAAGCGCTCGTCTTAATAGTCCGGTGAAGCTGTAAAGACCTTGCCATGTCAGTAGCATATCAGTTAAAAAAAAACTTGGTGGTCTAGTAGTTTGACAGGTGGAATATCATTCCGGTGTCCGCAGGCTCGAACCCCAGCATGTACCAATGAATTTTTCGGAATTCGTGTTAATTTAATAATTTTAATTGGTAACAGTATCGGCTGACGGCGAAAGAAAACATCGTGAGAAAACCTGAACCTGAGAAATGTTCTTGTAGTACTACTGTATGTGGGAAAACATAGAACTATGGATTTCTCAGAGTTTGAAATCGCCAATACGTCACGAGCTGGCGTGGTGATTATGCCTATACCTTTCTTCAGGAAGGATCTGTGGCCCTACAGTGGGTCTTTTACAGGTTGATGATGATAATCTTGGAATAATATTTGCAGTAGATAAGGTACAGTTGCGGGTCGAAGACGTGTGGAGAACTACAGTACATAGCGTTTCTATATACAGACTAAGTAAGTACTGTAGGAGCTTCGGCTCACTACTAGAATATTGTAGACTAACACGAACAGCGTAATAATAATAATACTCGGAGAGCGTAAAATAAACTGTGTATTAAAATGATAATAAAAGGTATTTATACAGACATGCGACATTTCATTTATTTGTTCAATTGTTTGAACGACATTCTATTTACAATATTTACAAAAGTTTCAGCCAGTCTACCTGAGAGGATGACATTCTCGGTAGCTACAGTACTATGAATAAAATGTAACTGAGATAAAGTCAGGAAAAGGGTTAGTGGAAGTAATGACAAAATGACAATAAAAATGTAAAATAACTCACATTTAATACAAATAAACCATATTTTAAAACAAATTAATAACAAAATTAAAAATGAGCTATTTCTCTAAGAGACTCTTAGATTACGTGTTCCTTGTTCCCATTGCTGTGTCGCTTGCATTTTTTATAACTTTCCCTACATTATTTGACATATCCGGTATCAAAGACTGTGGGTCAGCAATGATCCCCGATATCATTGCTACAATCAGCATGAATAAAAAAGTCTGTAAAGAGAAATATAATATTATCTTTTGTAATCAGTCATTGAAATATAGCGAAACACATCGCAGCTTTAATTAAAAAAAAAAAAATTAACGTTGCGAGAAGAATACGTCCAATTCAACAGCAACTTCAATACGATCAACACTACGAACATAAATGACTGTTGTTGCATCGAAGTTGCATCCGAGGCAACAGTCCAAGCCGATTGAGCTTGTTACCTAGCGGCGAAGTGCCTTAAACACTCGCCTTAGCCCGGTGAAGTTGTGAAGAAAGGCCACTCACTCTAATAGCGTAGTCAGTTCGAAAAAAATAGTTGACAGTTGTTCTCTTTTTGATTTATATGTGTGTAAAAAGTATGGGGCTCATCACAGCAGGAGTCTACATTGACTTGGACAGCGTAATAATAAGACTCGGATTGCGTAAAATAGACTGTTTATTATTAACTATATATATGGTATTTATAAACAAAAGAGATTGTTCAGTTGTTTGAACGATATATTGAAACGTTTCAGCCAGTCTGCCAAAGAGTATGAGATACTCGGTAGCTACATGTAAAATGAAATAAATCGATATGTAATAGAAAGTTATTCTGTAGGTGGTAGAGCCACGCTGAAGCTATTACTGGTTTCAGCATGAATGTGTCGGCTCACCCGGGGTAGTACCACCCTCTCACAGAAAACCGACGTGAAGTAACAGTGCTTGCATTGTTGCGTTTCGTTCGCTCAGTGAGAGCGCCGGAGACCCAGCTCCCATCCCCTTCCCATTCCCTTCCTCAAACACGGGCTGGCTACGCACTTGCGACTCCATTGGTGTTACAAGTGTCTATCGGCGGTGGTGATCACTTAACATCAGATGACCCACCTGTTCGTTTGCTTCCTATGATATAAAAAAAAACTTATTTAGATATTATCCTAATGCAATTTTATTCTAATCATCGTAGTGCATTATTCTGTTACTCCGTCTGCATTGAAATTATTTTATAACTTAATAGCCTCTGTCCGCGACTTCAGCCGCATGGCATAGTTACTTTGGGCTAACGCTAACACGCAACGGAAAGTAACAAAAGGAAAAAAAACACGATTTTGAAACATTCTTGCTGCTCCGCTCCCATTAGTCTAGGCATTATAATATATAATCCATAACCCTCTTCGATATATGAGCTATACAACACTGAAAGAATTTTTCAAATCGGGCCAGTAGTTCCTGAGATTACCCCCTACAACGTAACAAACTCACAAACTTTACCTCTTTATAATATTAGTATAGATTTCATAATAAAGTTATTTATTCAAATGAATATTTAAATGTATTTCTGTTACAAAAATTGGTGATATATTTTCTAAAATGACCAAATAGCAATATAATTATACTACTAGTTAACACCCTCAAATTGAGGGCCTCTAGGATTAGCGTGTTCACCATTTTGGACCTTAATGTACATAATGATAAAAAAATACGTTGTTCTATTCCACTGTATGTGAGATATTGTGACATAGTTTTACCTTTATACATAAAATTCCGATGCGTCCGTCTTAGTAATTGTTCTGTTACTAAACGGCTTGACCGATTTGGATGATATTGTTCTATAAGGTCACTTGAATAATCCTTGTTAAGTTGGAACCGGTAGATGGCGCTGTGGACGAGATCAAGTTTTGTTTTTATTTCTCACGTAAAACATATTGAAAATTATTAGCCTCCCCATCGTTTTTGAGTAATTCTTAAGTCTGAGGTTTGGTGCAAAATGCATTTAAAGATTTTAAAATTAATTTTAAAATAAATGTAGCTTTTTAAGTATACATGTAATGTCAAAATAGCTTATATGTGTGGATCTGAAAATACATACTCTACATATAGCAAAAAATCAATTTATGCAATTTTTCTCTGTCTGTTCGTTCCGAGTGGTCTTAGAAGCGACAGAAACGATTTTGAAGGCAATTTCACTGGCAGATATCTGAGGTTATAGGGAGTAACTTGGCTTATTTTTCAAAATTCAAAAATGCTTTATTTAATGTATGCCCTATGAAGGCGCTTATGTACGTCAAAACTACCACCGGTTCTCGTTAATTATAGAAAATAGTAATAAGCAGAAAGTTAAAAAAATAGTGCGTGGAGACCCTTCGCGTGGAATAAGTGATACTTCGTAATGTGGAAATGAAAATAGGAGGGGGTTAATTGTTGATTTTTAGTGAAACCATATTATTTTTTAAGACAAACTTTATTAACATTGCTTACAATTCACAGTTGATCGCATCTTTTAATTATCATTTTCGAGTGGAGAAATATCCAAATCTATAACATTTACAATGGGATTATGATAACTAAAGTAAGATACGAAATGTTTGATTATTTTTCTCGCTCTGTCTCTTGCTATTCCCCTTCCCCAGGAGCGTTGAACGTTTAACGCAACAGTGCTTTCATACCCCTTCCATGGTAACGTTAAACGTTTAACGCAACCTTGTTGACAGTTGCATTAGAAGTTTCACTTCAAATTATTTATGGATGTAAACCATAGTGCGATTTATCTCGTATTTATATTTAAAACTTAGTAATTATATTTGAAACTACAACACAGAAGTTCATGATGTAAGTTAAACCTGATTTTTTTTTCTCTGCCCTGAAGCCACCAATCTATATTGACACTAGATATGTTACGACTTTGCTAGTAGCTGTACAAATATGGTAACTAACGAAAGGACGAGGTAACTCATAGTGGACCTCCTGGGTAAGCTCACAAACTACGAAACATGTCCCTGTTGACAGTCAACGTGTTAATATTCAGACTTGAAAAATTAATGAACTTTTGTTTTCGACCACGTGGCGATCACTATTAATGATAACATAGTGACGAAGCTGGAGGTGTATAGATTGTCTTATTTTTCAATGATTAAAACTAGTGAAAAGGTATTTCAAAATCAACGTCGTAGCCCAAAATAGCTATATAATAACAATACAAAAACCTTGACAAATTATATACCTAAACCTACTTCATGAATCACTTTATATATTGGTGAAAACCGCATAAAAATCTGTTAAGTTTCTTTTGAGTTTAAAGCGAACAGACAGACGTGGCAGAGGACATTGTTTAGAATATGTAGTGATATATCGACAGAAGTAAATAAATAAAACATACCTATTGTAATTTAATTATTGATGTAGGTGTTTTATTGAAAAACAAGTATCAAGATAGTATGCATTGTAAATCGTGTAAATAATAAAATACAATAAAATCTGAGAAAATTAAAGTATAAAAGAATGTAAATGTTATTACAACGTGCTGTCTTCGGTTAACAACTGACGTTATTTACACATTAACATGACATTCACAGTTTAACTTACTATAGGCACAATAGATGACGTAAGTAGTAACAATTTGTTATTAAACTATAACAAATGTAACGTGTCTGTACTGTTTACATTTTTGTAAAAGAAACTGTTTCAGGTGTCTAGAAAATAAGTAATAAAATATATTTCAATCATTTATAAATAATTAATAATTTGTGCTTTATACTTGAGTGTAAAAAAATATATTAAAATATTTTTTGTTTTTCCACAATAACGCTGATTTAATGAAAGGAAATGTCTAGTGGAATTATGTTAGAACTAAAAAGTGCAATAAAATATTCAATCATTTATTTATTTATTTAACCTTACAAAGACAACCTACGTCGCAGAGGCGCCTGCGCTGGAAATATATTGCTGTATTTTTTTGTCCTTCGCGTGTTTTTCCACGTCCTTCTCAGTCAACTCAGTCGTCGGTTTGCCCTTTCACGTGATGACTGTTTCCATGCTGTAAGTACTATAGTTTTATTTATATAACGAGTATGTGCGCTCGGGAGGCGTATGGTTATCTTTTGCGAAACTTTTGAGTTAGTTAATGTTGCAGTTGTAACAATTCAAAGCTTATTTGTAAATGTTTTTTATTTGTTTTTAGGAACGATATATTATGTATGCATTATAGCACATAGGAAAACGTTGGTCGAAAATGATATTTGCGCTTTATGCGTTGTATAGCTATGGTATCATACAAACCGATGCCCGTCAAGATTGTATGTTTATTATCATCGTGTGATGAGGAAGGTGTCCTAAATCCAGTAACTGGTAAGCTTAAAATAATTATGTATTATAATCTAGCCAAAGGAGACGTGGACATTTTCGGCAAAATGTGCTTTTCGATGTCGTATTCAAAGTAAACAAATATGTGACCAATGACTATGTTTTATGGCATATTGAATATAAGTTTTATCAACTCTTATGTGACACACTACCACAATGTCATGTCAAAACATGAAAAGCCTTTGAATAGAAGAGGATACATGAATACACTCAGTACACAACTAGCTACGCCATCAATGACAGAGAAACTAGAGACTTCTACTTTGCCGAGACATGTTTTGAGTATCTTCGAAAATATTGTTCCAGAACGCTCTGCACAGGGTCGTACAAAACAAGAAGAAGGACCATCACGGCATCGGTATAAAGAAGATGTTACTGTACGTCTAAAAATAAAATAATGTCAACCTGTACTAAGTGGAAAGAACTTTTTTCAGCGGCAAAAATTACGTTTGCCATGAGTACATTTTTAATTATTTTTTTATGACAGATATTTCTTAGACTGATTATATTATAGTTAAACATCTTATAAGAAAAAACTCTTATTTTCATAAGATTAGATTTCATTTTTTATAAGTGATTTTGTTCCTGAAGCATAAGGCTGTTCATGTTCGTTATTTTTTCGTAGAGGTCTACTCATTTGATTTCAAATTATTTGAAATAAACAAATTAAAGTATAAATGTATTTTATTTTCATTGTTTTAAATATATTTTTTAACATAATAACATAAATTATAAATATTTTTTAGTTAATCAATTAAAAACACGTATTATAAAAGAGTGCGCCTTTGAAGCGTATGGTTATCTTTAACGTATGTCGTGGTATGGTTATCTTTCTAGGGTTAAGGACAGCTAGTGACCAATATACATCACATGAATCGACACTACACATGAACAATCTATAGGCACATTGACCTGTAAAAGCTGCCACAGCATGCACTATGTGGTAGACAAATTAAAATCCAAACGCATTATGAACTAAAATAATAACAAATAATCCTAAATAGCTAATACTAAAACAAATATCACTCAATGAAAATATTAAGTATCTAGAATAGGAAATACAAGAACAAGGCGGAAAACATAATAGAGTATTAGCTATAAATTATTAGGAGCTAAAACGCAAGTCTCTCAGCAACGTTGATGCTTTATTCTTGAAGGTGCACAAGGGATCACCAAAGATGTCCAATTCATTTCCTAATTTGTTATCCAGATTACTTAGTCTTGAGATAAGTGTATTTAATCCGATATTAGTTTTTACGGTTGGAGGTTTAAGTAACTTGATGGGATGCCTTGGGAATGTATGTGGTGTGTTTAAGGAGAACCTTTGTAGGAACTGTGGGCAGTCAATTATTCCATTCAAAGTTTTATAAAGGAAAATAAGATCAATTAGCTGTATTCGAGTAGTTAAGAAGTCAAGTTCAAAGAACTGTAGGTTGTCCAGGTGAGAAAATTTATGTTTACTCCTATACAATGTATATGCCAGATGATGCACACTTTTGGAACCTTTATAGTTTCTTATAACAAACCCCAACATTCTGATGCTTTGGATATAATTTCGTTAAAGTGAGGTACGAATGATAGTTTAAAATCGAAGTACACACACAAGTTCTTTATGTAGCTGACTTCTTTGAGGGACGTACTAGATATATAACTAGATGGTATAACATGATAGTTTCTGGTAAATATTACATGGTAGCATTTTTCGGAATTTAACACCATTCCGTTAGTGGTACACCACTTAGACAGTGAATCAATATCACGTTACAGATCAAGGCAGTCTTCATTTACGTTGACGACTTTTACCAACTTTAAGTCGTCCGCTAATAAGAGGGACTGGCAATGCATTAAAGACTCAACCATGTCGTTAGTGAAAACATTGAAAAGTCATGGCCCCAAATGGGACCCTTTAGGAACCCCAGACATAATGTTATATCTTTCGGAACTGAAGCCTTTACCAGCTACAAGTTGGGTTATATCACTTAGATAAAAGTCAAACCAGTTAATGAGAGGTCCCCCAAAGCCTAAGGCGTCTAATTTCTTTAATATTATTCGGTGACCGATTTTGTCGAAAGCCTTAGAGAAATCAGTAAATATTACGTCTATTTGACTGCGTTTGTACATAGTACACATCAGATAGTCACAGCAGCTTGGTAAGTTAGTGCAAGCGGAACGTGCCGTAATGAAACCGTATTTGTGATGGGTGGAGATATGCTTCATGTGCGTTTGTAAGGTTGGTACCATTAATGCTTCAAAAATTTTGGCAAAAACAGGATCGATATAGGTCTATAGTTATTGATATCTCCTGCATCACCACCCTGAAATATTGGAATGACTTTTGCAACCTTCCACTTCGCAGGGAATTTACTCGTATTTAAGGACTCATCTATACATATAATAAAAATGAAGTGTCTGTATGTAATATCAAAATATTTTTTTTTACTGATTGGGTACGAAAGTATTCACGCTACTTATAACAAAAATGCAATTTTTAAAATTTTTGTCGATCTGTCTGTCTGTTTGTTCCGGGTAATCTCCAAAACGGCTGGACCGATTTTTACGGAAATTTCACTAGCAGATACGTTACTTAGGCTATTCTAAATTAAACTAGCTATTAACTCCGGCTTCGTCTGCAATGCTATCTCCAAAACGGTTGGACCGATTTTCACGGAACTTTCACCAGCAGATAGCGGACATCAAGAAAATAATTTAATCTATTTTAATTTCAACTAGCTATTAACCGTGGATTCGCCCGCAGTACTATCTTCAAAACAGTTCGACCGATCTTCACGAGACTTTCATTGGCAGATAACTAACCTCATAAAAAGTAATTCAAGCAATTTTAGTTTATACTAACTGTTAACCATGGCTTCGCCCGCAGTGCTATCTCCAAAACGGTTCGACCGATCTTCACGAGACTTTTATTTGCAGATAGCTGACCTCATAGAAAGTAATTAGAGTAATTTTAGTTTATACTAGCTGTTAACCGTTGCTTTGCCCACGGTGTTATCTCCAAAACGGTTCTACCGATCTTCACGAGATTTTCACTGCCAGAATGCTGACCTTATAAAAAGTAATTTAGTTAATACTAGCTGTTAACCGTGGCTTCGCCCACAGTGCTATCTCTAAGACGGTTAAACCGGTCTTCACGAAACTTTCACTGGCAGATAGGTGACTTTACAAAAAGTAATTTAAGCAATTTTAGTTTATACTAGCTTTTTACCGTGGTTTCACCCACAGTGCTTTCTCCAAAATCAAAATACTCTTTATTCAATTTAGGCCCTGAGAAGGCACTTATGAACTCCAAAACGGTTAGACCGATTTTCACTGGCAGATAGCGGACCTTATAAAAAGTATTTTAATTTAGACTAGCTGTTAACCGTGGCTTTGTCTGCATGAAATTTAGCAAGATTTCAACTCATTCTTTATTTTTAATCAGAGAAATAATTATCAGCTTATTGTTTACAATTCGACATTATTAATAACCTTAATGATATAGAGGTCTTCCTAATAAGATCTTAGATTATCAACGCATTACGTTAAGAGTTCCATAACACAATTTCTTGCGGAACAGACAAACGTTTATTTTTCGTATAGTCACAAAATCTTAATTATAATGGCAATGTATATTAAATGTAATGTAAATCTTTATAATAATATTTTAAGTTATTATTTCAGTAGTTCCTTATACAGTGTAAGTGAGCACTGAGGTAGTTATATTGCGGGTTAAGGTTCCAAATATGTTGCTGATGACAAACCTCATTTGGCACGCTGTTAGTTTTTATAGATCTAATGTACACGTTATATGTTTCTCTAAGTGGCGTGCGAATCATACTTACAATTGCTTTTAAAGAGCATTTCTGTAATTGTACATAGTATCACAATTTTATAATTATTTAATACGAATAAAAAAACACGTGCGGAGCTGCGGGTACAGCTAGTTATATAATAAGAATGAAGGTAAACACAGAGATTTAAATATAAATATAGTGGGAATCTCATCGGGATAATATGAATTTTACACAGGGACTGTAAATTATAGTCTATACAATCGACATGTGTATCTAATGTACGATGGTCGTTATGGCAGAAAACTGATGAAAAATTGCTAGCAAATGACTGGCATATGTCTTCACCGTTTGAGATTGATTAACTCATGACGACAACTGATGACAACTGATGACTCAGAATGATTAAAATAACACCTATTTTAATCATTCTGAGACATTAAAATAAAGTTAAATACGTTACAATTGTAATTCAAAATGTAGTTAAAAATCATACAAATGATTTCAATATTATCTATTGTCTCCTTTGTAATGCCATAGGACATTAAATCAACAAAAACTTTATTATTGCCAATAAAAAGGGATAACGCATACTTAACAGCAAAATAATAATATTACATAAGAATAATAATAATATATAAGTAATATAATGTATTGTATTACAATTGTTGCATTCATACCTAACTTTATATTAGGTCTTTACCTATGAAATTGCCGTTTTGTATGAAAAAATTTAAACGAATTTTTTTCATGTATTTTTTATTTATATTAATCGAAGTAATCAACCATGCAATCAATGCATCTTTGCCAACGCAGTGGCAGTTTATTGATGCCCTTCTTAAAGAAATCAGCTGGACGGGAGGCAACAAATTCTTCAAAGGCATTTTGTACTGCCTCTCGGGTATTGAATTTTTTTCCAAGGAGTTATCCAAATTCTGGAAAAAGTAGTAGTCTGTAGGCGCAAGGTCTGGTGAGTAGGGCGGATGACGGAGAACTTCCAACCCCAGTTCTTGCAACTTGGAGACCGTCTGCTGTGCAGTATGAGGTCGCGCGTTGTCGTGCAGGAGCAGCGGAGACGAGCGATTGACCAATGCTGGTTGGAGATGTGCCAGCTTCTCCATCATTGTGTTCAGTTCTTCACAGTACACATCTGCAGTAATGCTCACCCCGTTTGGTAAGAAGCTGTGATGAATCACACCGGCGCTAGACCACCAAACAGTGACCATCACTTTTCTAGGGGTAAGTTTTCATTTAGGGCATTGTTTAGGTGCTGAACCAGGATCCAACCAACTTGCTGAGCACTTGCGGTTATCAAACAGAATCCATTTTTCATCGCAGGTAACAATGCGGTTCAAAATTCCTTCATTTATGTGTCTGTTGAGCAGTGCAAGGCACGTCTCGACGCGTACTTCGCGCTGGCGATCATTGAGTTCGTGGGGCACCCATTTGTCAAGCTTTTTTACCTTGCCAATTTGACAGAAATGGACCAATATTGTTTTGACGGTAACGTCGAAAGCTGCTGCTAATTCAGCCGTAGATTGTGTATCATCAGCTTCCACAATCGCCTTTAATTCGTCATTGTCGACCAAAGTCTTCGGACGACCGCGAGGTTCATTTTTCAGGTCGAAATTCCCAGAACGGAAGCAAGCAAACCAATAACAGGTGGTGCGTTGGTTTGTAGTGTTAGCTCCATAAACGTCGTTGATGTTGCGTGCCGCATGTGCCGCGTTGCTGCCACGACGGTACTCATATTCCATAATTACTCGAATTTTTAACGTGTCCATGATGACAAAAAAGATTGAAATGCGATGAAAATGTAACACTAATCAATAAACAAATGACTACATTTGGAAAAAGAATTCCATGTTTTTAAAATAAAATTAATTTGAAATTAGAATTCTTAGCCAAACAAAAATTATTTTGATTTGAAATGGCCAGTACTGCAGAACGGCAATTTCATAGGAAAATACCTATTATTACTAACTATATTATAACTTTATATAGAAGATCTTTTTTTTCGAACTGACTACGCTATTGGCCTAGCAAGGTATTAACAGCTTCATCGGATTACTAAGGCGAGCGCTTAAGGCACTCAGCCGATTTTATTTTGACAACTAGCTCAAGGGTGCACGGCACACCTCGGCTTGGGCTGTTGTCTAGGTTACGCAAAAACGCGAATCTAACTGAGCTAACCTATATAATTTAAGCTACATATTCATACATATATGATTTAATGAAGTTTATACGCGTACCAAGCATGTATATCCCAATAAGCCGTATATGTATTTCGTATAGGGTAAGTATACTGAACAAATTCAGTTCGATAAGGGAAAAAAAATAAAACCGTGTAAGCGTGTGGGGGTGATCTGTGTAATGTTGTTGCAATCATGAATAAGTTTTGTGTCACTGTATTCGCGCGAGCAGCCCTAGGGACCACCGCGAGCACCGAGGGAACAGACCTAGGCTTGAGCCACTACCGAGGGGCCTAGTCTGGTACAATCTTTATCTATAAAAATGTACAGCATATGTTGTGTATTTTTACGAACGGCGGTAATAGATGACGCTGCAAAATTTCTCGAACGGACTCGCGTAGAGTCGTCCTCCAAATCGTACTATCACAGTGACTCCGTTTAACAACAAATCGGTCCAATTATTTTTGGTATTTTTGAAAACGTTAGCTGTGTCATTAAACGTCCAGTATTTACGTACATTTATTTATAGTGTGGTCCACTTAGTACAACAGGACAAATATTAACATTTTTCAAATATAAGTCTCGATATTTCTTATTTCAATTTTCTATAAACACCATTTTATTGGCTTTTAGCTTATAATTTGCTAGTTTGTTGAGTTAAAACGCTATTGAGATGGTACAGAGCCTGTCACTACAAATAATATTGCTAAGTAATATTGTACAACATTGGGGACTGTATCTTGTAATTTAATCACACTTTCGAAAAGATTTCATGAAATCTTCTAAATGAGGTCTGGTTGGCCTTTTATAAATATATTTAATAGCTGTACTCCAGATTTAGAGATTTCTTTCTGGCCTGCATCTCATTTATCGAGTACGGAGTATGCAGAAGACTTATAAAAGGAACTGTTTGAATTTCATGAGCTACTTGCAGATTTAGATGGGTGCCAAAATTTAGCGGGCGACATTATATATGGTGGCGCCGCGGCGATGTCGACGTCACCGTAGGGTGCGGTGCGGGGATTTATATGCTAAATTTAAGTGGACTGTATATGCGGGGGTGCTATATTTGATATTCAACTATTGCGATCAGCTACGAAGAGGGAGACAAGGGTAGGAAGGAAACTTGGCACATACCTCGCGGCGCTGCAGTTTCCACGTGGCTAGCCGGCTAGGTGATTCTCGTTTCTTTCCACTGGGTCTTCTCCCACACAACACTTATTGTTTATAATATATGTCGGCACGTATGTAGCGATGCGTTTATTTCTCACTCGACCATGCGAAAACTCAAAATGTTAGCATGCGGCGCGGTCACAACAATCTCGATGCGGCGCGCAAACAACACTGACGATAGCAAACGAACTAGTAATGATGGCGGCAGCACGGACGCGCTACCTTATATAAGCATGTGCCATAGTTAAAAGGAAGCGGGGCGGGTGGCGTAATCTGATCGCAATTAATTGGTCGGGCTTCAAAGTGGCGTGATTTAATCCATAATGCGAGAATTTCAAATATACATAAAGCGACGCAACCACCTGTCAGATTATAAAAAGTTATTATGGGAGTTTTTAGTGGGACCTTGGAATGGCATGTAGTGGATTTTATATTCTATTCACAATCTTGTGTTATTCGGCACTATATTTAGTAATAATGGTGGTGTTTTACGTAATGTAATTTGATTATTATGTACAAGTGAAATGCATGAGAAATAATATTAAGGAGCATAGATTGTGACTTGTAACAAAAACTCTCTGGAAAGTTGTAACAGTTAGCTACTATCTTGTCAAAAATAAAAGTAAAAGAAACTAACTATCATTACATAGTATAAAACAAAGTCCTCTACCGCGTCTGTCTGTCTGTCTGTTCGCGATAAACTCAAAAACTAGTGAAAGGATCTTCATGCGGTTTTCACCAGTGCATAAAGTGATTCATGAGGAACATTTTGGTATATAATTTGTCAAGGATTTGTTTATAATCAGGGCGAGACAACGTCTGCCGGACCCGCTAGTTGGGAATAAATTTTGTATTAGCAGTACACTACAAGAGGTATATTATATCGATTATTTCTTCTGTAGAAACATCTCGAAGGTTCTCAGTTCTCGGTTCTGGTGAAATAGTTTATGGAACTAAATAAGGTCCTATAAGGAATAAATATTATTTTAGTGATTTCTTCTGCAGAAACAACTAGAACGTTCTGGATTACCGGTTCTGGTGAGTCACGAGTCTGTGGGCACCTTATGTGTCGTAACACGGAGTCACGTGACCTGGTAGAATTCAGAACAATCTAGATGATTCTGTCAGACAGTAAATCTCCATATATAAATAAAAATATCTGTTATTTATTCGGGATAATCTCTTAAATAGCTGAAGACTTTCAACACGTCGAATGCCATGTCAGTTTTATTAAGATGCGAATCATATTCGAACTGAATCGAGTGACTTAGTTCGTATCACATCCGATATACATGTAAGCGTTTGTGAATCATACAATTTCAATTATATTATTCACAAACGAATATATGTATGAATAGCTTAGAATAGTTTAGCTAGGTCAGATCCGGGATTTCGACAACAGCCCAAGCCGAGGTGTGTCATGCATCCTTGAGCTAGTTGTCTGAATAAAATCGGCTGAAAGACTTAACCGCTCGCCTTAGTAGTCCGGTGAAGCTGTAAAGACCTCGCTGTATCAAAAGAGTAGTAGTTAAAAAAAAACTTGGTGATCTATTGGTTTGACTGGTGGAATTCGCGGTAATCTACTAATTTTAATTGGTAAGTAACACTATCGGCTGACGGTAAAGGAATACATCCTGAGGATCAGGTTTCCTGAGGAATGTTCTTGTAGTACTACTATATGTGGGAAAACATAGAACTGTGGATTCCTCAGATTTAGAAAGTCGTGGAATTACGTGGTGATTATGCCTATACCTTCCTTCGGGAAGAGATCTATGGATCTGCAGTGGATCGCTGATAATGTGGCTGATAATGTTGAAATTGATAAATTACAGTTGCGTGTTAAAGACATATGGAGGACTACAGTACATAGCGTTTCTATATAAAGACTAAATACTATAAATAAAATGTAACAGAGATAAAGTCAGGAAAAGGGTTAGTGGAAGTAATGACAAAATGACAATAAAAATATAAAATAACTCACATTTAATACAAATAAACCATTTTTAAAACAAATTAATAACAAAATTAAAAATGAGCTAATTCTCTAGCGGCCGTTTTCAATAACGTATCTACCGGTAAGGATAAAATGCTATCCAAGATGGACGATAACTTTTGATCTATCCTTTGAATGCATTTCACAAACATCGATAACGACTGTCCAAGGACGCCCTCAGGTAGATAGGATCCTTTATCCGTTCCTTCGCGGCGTTTCGTTATTGTTTTGTGTATTATGAAATTGAAAATTAAAATTGTTACATTATCCAAAATAATAATAAATAATAAAAATAAATTCATAAATGCTGTTTGTACTCAATATTATACATTACGTATAATAACTTTTTTAGTGCTAAAAGGATATGTTCCATGTTCAGTAACATTACAATGAAGTTTTTGTAACAGAAAACAAAACGCAATTGACATTTATTGTAAATAGTCCGTCGCGTCGGTTGCTTTTAACTCTACGAAGTATTTTACGTTTTGTGAAACATTACTAAAAAGTTGAAGTTAAGTTTTGTGATAGTATCAAAATTATTACACCTAAAATGCCTATAACACAAATGTCTGCTATAATTACCTGCTTGATGTTACATTCAAATACGGATATATTTCAGATAATAAATTGGTAACTGCACTTTTGTTCAATCTAAATCTATATATAAAATCAAAATCACTGAGTTCTTCTATGTAATTCACTCTATATTTGATACGGTTACTTTGAAAGCTATTATTTTCGTCCTCCGTATCACTATCCCAATCTGATAGTTGCTGCAACATTTCGATATCACTTTCACTTGAACTCGAAGCAGACATTTTGTTAATTTTTATTTATAGAATTAGAAATAGAATACACAATATTAGTCCAAATAATATTTTCTCAAAACAGCAGATAGCAGCGTATCTCTCAAATATGAAGGATAGCGATATGACGTTACAAATGACATAACAATAACACTCGGAAAGCATAAAATATACTGTTTATTAAAATTATCATAAAAGGTATTTATACTGACGTGCGACATTTCATTTATTTGTTCAATTGTTTTAACGATATTCTATTTACAATATTTACAAAAGTTTCAGCCAGTCTGCCAGAGAGGATGACATTCTCGGTAGCTACATGATTCCCCCTCAAGCGAAGCGTACCGGCATCTTGATGCTTCGACCGGAACGAGTCTTCTGCAGGGTGATTGGCTCGGAAGTAGCGTTGCCTAGAGTAGTGCTTGGTTGATCCACTTCGTTGAAACCGTAGGCAGGTTTTAAACGGTCGATGGATGCGATTGCTTCTCTAGTAGGCCATTGTAGTGAAAACTTTTGTAAAGTGCTTTGTAATGGAGGTTGGTTGAAAGCGACGACATAGAAAGACGTAGGAAATCGTATTCTGTTGATTGAAGATTTGAATAAATGTCGATTTTGTTAATGGTGCGAGTCTAAATGAGTCTGTAGTCTCCGCAAACCGAAATGTCTCCGTTCTTCTTTTTTACGACATGAAGTGGGCTTCACCAGGGACTCTTGCCAGATCTGTACAAGCCTCGACTCATCATGTGTTCCGTTTCGACAATTTCATCGCGATGTGGCGGTATTGTCGTGCACGGCAGTGTATCGTTTGACCAGTCGTTTCGATAAAGTGTTCGAAGTTATGATTCGAACGTAATTCATCGAAGTAAATGTCGGCGTACCTGGGAATTCCATATGTTGCGATTTGACAATCCAGGGGTGATACTGTGTGTGGTTTCGTGAACCGAGATGCGTGCAGAAACTTTGAGAGAGAGTTTTGTCGTGTTATCAATAAGCTGTCGGCTTTCGAGATCGACGATCAGCTGGTGATATCGAAGAAAATCCGCTCCGAGTATTTGTTATCAGTCTAGTTGAAAGTGCTGTTCATACGGTACCAGTCTTCGATCACACCATTGCTTCGTGGGTGGTACGGCGTCGTATGCACTCGTTGGACTGTTCGACTTCCTAGTGATGTGTTAGATGCGGTAGTTACGTTCCTCGCTGGTAGATTCCTGGCTTTCTGGCAGAGTAAAAATACATCGTCTTACATTCTTGCCAAACCGTCGATGAGAGTAGCATCATGGTGACGGCGATGTAGTTTTGCAGGAATCTCGCGAATGAAAATTGTAATAAGCTTGCGTTTACAGGAGAGGAATAACCGTTTCATAACTTGGCATCGTCCTTCCTGTGTTTTTTCCGCGTGGTTACATCACTGTAGGTGCGGCGACATCATCACGGCGGAGTTGCTGGTGATGATGATCACGTTGGATGATGAGGCTCTGGTGCACGAAAACGCGTTGCGGCGACGGCGTTAACGTTGTAGGAATCCCCGGCATCATCTCTGGAGCGCGCGGAACGCGAGATTACCAAATGTAGAAGTCTGAACTAACTTCTGAACATTTTTTGTTGGAGCTTCGCATCCCACTGCTGTCACCGCCGAGGGTACGTGGCGTGGTCGGGGTCACCAAATGTAGGAGCTTCGGCTCACTACTAGAACATTCCGGACTAACACAGACAGCGTAACAATAACACTCGGAAAGCATAAAATAGACTGTTTATTAAAATTATCATAAAAGGTATTTATACTGACGTGCGACATTTCATTTATTTGTTCAATTGTTTGAACGATATTCTATTTACAATATTTACAAAAGTTTCAGCCAGTCTGCCAGAGAGGATGACATTCTCGGTAGCTACAACAACATCACTTATCCACAGATAGCTATCTAAATTATAGAAATGCGTTTTTCGCCATTTCCATACAAATGCTTACCGACGACCATCGATAAGTCCTCTCGTCAGTAGATAAGATGAACGGATAGCATGAGTTATCCGAAGATAGATTATTGAAATGCGAAAGCTTGCTAATAGATAGATATTGATGTCGTCAGTAACGAAATCAGTGGATAGATAGATTATTGAAAACGGCCGTAAGAGACTCTTAGATTACTTGTTCTTTGTTCCCATTGCTGTGCCGCTTGCATTTGTTATAAGTTTCCCTACATTATTTGACATATCCGGTATCAAAGACTGTGGGTTAGCAATGATCCCCGATATCATTGCTACAATCAGCATGAATAAAAAAGTCTGTAAAGAGAAATATAATATTATCTGTTGTAATCAATCATTAAGATATAATGAAACATATCACAGTTTTAATTTTTTTTTAATAAATAATATTTATACACGCAAGAGATCATTCAATCGTTTTAATGACATATTCTATCTATATACATATAATAAAAATGAGTGTCTTTATGTCATATCAAAATAATTAATTTTTAATAACTGGATATGAAAGTATACTCGATACTGATAAAATAAATGCAATTAATAAAATTTTTGTCTGTTTGTTCCGGCTAAACTCCGAAACGGCAGAACCGGTATTGATGGGAATTTATCAGACAGGCTTCGAAAGAGCCCTATTATCATCACGATATTTTCCTTCACTGGATGCTGCGACTCAGTTGTAAGGATTCGAAACTATATGCATCGACGCTGCGTCTGAACACGCTATCAACTCCGCCATTATCGCTTCGCTTAAGCTAAAACTATTAATATATTGGCAATAGACTCACCAGTTTCATTTTCAACTCGTTGATCGAACAATAATCGTGCTTTGCAATTGATTGTTTCTATCTGTGTTTTTCTCACATTATATAGTATTTTATTATTTACACATGTTAAAATTCATAATATGACACATGTTTTTCATTATGAAGCAACTGCATAAATATTTAGATAATTGTTCTTCATTTATTTATTTATTTTGCATATAGATTTATATAAAAAAAACTAGCTATGCCCGCGACTACGTCCTCGTGAAACTTTAATTATGAAAAAAGTGATTAATAAAATCATAGGATTATATTGTGTGGTAAAACTTGACATCGACTATTTAATTGGCCTCACCCTCTGTGAACGATTTTGTTCACCGAGACGCAGCGTGGCACTACAGTATCTAGTTGTACATTGTATATATTTGAAACACATTATAGCTACATTCATTTTTGACGGGTGCACAGAGAGTTGTTAGTTCCAGACATCAAAATCATTCACATAGTGATCAACTCTATAACAAGCCTTTAGACACCAAAACTCGCCTGACATGCTGTAAATCGATAATATTCTTAGCGGCTTTGTTATAAAACCTAACACTATTTATCTAGGCAGACATAAATTTGAAAAATCATGGATATGTATTCTGTCATTGATTCTAAGCCCCCAGAGTATATTTTCTTTTAAATATTTAATGTATTTAATGTTATTATATATATATATATATATATATATATATATATTAAAATGCATAATATGACACATGTTTTTCAGTATGAAGCAACTGCATAAATATTTAGATATAAAAAAAGTCGAGGCCGTCATAAGGACTGCTGACAGAAATGAAAACGCAAGACTATGAAAGGACTATATTCTCTTTTGAATTTTTAAATTAATCATAGTGCGAATGGCAATATTTAAATTTCATATGTATATTGTTTATTGTAATTATTAACATTAGTGTGGCTTTCACATCTATCGGCACTCCGACCAATAATCTTCTTCTATACATCTATTCTAAACATATAATAAAAATGAAGTGTCTATATTTAATATCAAAATAACACTTTTTATTGATTGGGTGTGAAAGTATACACGCAACTGATAACAAAAATGCAATTTTTAAAATTTTTGTCGGTCTGTGTGTTACGGCTAATCTCCGAAACGGCTCGACCGATTTTGACGAAAATTTCACTGGCAAATAGCTAAAATTACAGCGAGTTACTTAAGCTACTCTAAATTAGACTAGCTATTAACCGCGGCTTCGACCGCAATGCTATCTCCCAAACGGTTGGACCGATTTTCACAAAACTTTCACCGGCAGATAGCGGACACCGTAACAAGTAATTTAATTTATTTTAATTTAAACTTGCTGTTAACCGTGGCTTTGCTCGCAGTACTATCTTCAAAACAGACCTATCTTCACGAAACTTTCATTGACAGATATCTATTTATCTTTATAAAAAGTAATTTAAGCAATTTTAGTTTATACTAGCCGTTAACCGTGGCTTCGCCCGCAGTGCTATCTCCAAAACGGTTCTACCGATCTTCACGAAACTTTCACTAGCAGACAGCTGACCTTATAAAAAGTAATTCAAGCAATTTTATTTTATACTAGCTGTTAACCGTAGCTTCGCCTGCAGTGTTATATCCAAAACGGTTAGACCGATTTTCAAGGGACATTCACTGGTAGATAGCGAACCTTATAAAAAGTAACTGAGGTTATTCTATTTTAGACTAGCTGTTACCCGTGACTTTGTCTGTATGAAATTTAGCAAGATTTCAACTCATTCTTTATTTTTAATACGAGAAATAATTATCAGCTTATTGTTTACAATTCGATATTATAATTATTAATAACTTTAATAATATAGAGTTCTTCCTGATAAGATCTTAGATTATTAAAGTATTACCTACGTAAAGAGTTACATAATACAATTTCTTGCGGAACAGACAAGCGTTTATTTTTTGTATAGTCACAAAATCTTAATTATAATAATGGCAATGTATATTAAATGTAATGTAATTGTAAATCTTTGTAATAATATTTTAAGTTATTGTTCATTAGTTCCTTATACACTGTAAGTGAGCACTGAGGTAGTTATATGGTGGGTTAAGATTCCAAATATGTTGTTGATGAAAAACCTCATTTGGCACGCTGTTAGTATTTAATTATTTATATATCTAATGTACACGTTACATGTTACTTTTAGTGGCGTGCGCGTCGTACTTACAATTGTCTTTAAAGAGCATTTCTATGATTGTATATAGCCTCACAATTTTATAATTCTTCAATACGATTTAAAAAAAACGCGTGCGGAGCCGCGGGTACAGCTAGTTATATATACTTTTATAAAGTGTAGTCAGTCAAACGTATGGTGATTTGCAAAATATCAATATTACATGTATACAGTCCGCTATACTACGCATCGCTAGTCTGGCACACAATACATCACGAGCATGTCGAGGTCATCGATTACGCCAACCTATAAGTTTTTCCCCTACCAACAATCGCTCAATGCGACTAAAGAAGATTTCTCTTCCGCTTTCTTTATATATATTAACAAGTATTTTGTTCAGTCTTTTTGATAAATTATCTTTGCCACCCACTAATCTGGAATTCAACATTTTTTTGTATGCCACTTTGTCCTGACTTCACTTAAAAATATCTAATTCCTCAATTATCAAGTTTACAAAATTATGAATGGGTCGGCTCGCCCGAGTACTAACACCCTCTCACAGCAAACCGACGTGACGTAACAGTGTTGGCATTGTTGCGTTTCGTTCGGTCAGTGAGAGTCCCTTCCCTGTCTTCTCCCCTCTCCTTCCCACTCCCCCTTCCCTTTCCTCCCAAATACAGGCTGACAACGCACTTACAATTCCCTTGATGCTGCTAGTGTCTATAGCCGACGGTGATCACTTAACTTCAGGTGACCCAACTGTTCGTTTGGCTTCTATATTACATATAAAAACAAACCTTCCAGTAGTCCGGTGAAGCTGTAAAGACCTTGCCAGGTCAATAGCATAGTCAGTTCGAAAAAAAAAAAAAAAACCTTTCGTACGGGGTGGCGACATTACATTTTACAATTTACAAGTCAAATTGTTGACACAAACGATAAGTATACAATCACCTATTATTGTCTTTGAAATCCTTAAAATCTGTATTTGCGGTGGTTAAAGCAGCGGGTTACTTGGATGATTAGTTGTTGATCACTGTCCAGGAAACTGTGCTGTGTGATAAAAGTTACCTAAGTAAAATGAGTTCAAAACGAAAATTTGCAACAATAACAACATACGCTGATAAATTAAAATCGGTGAAAAGTGGATTAAAAAGGAAAGATGTTGCGGCTCAGTTTGGAATACACAAAAATACATTATCACTTATAATTAAAAAGGAAGCTGAACCCTTGAAAAAATCTGTCTTTCGTTTGTTCGATTGTTTGTTTTTCGATATCTGTCAATTATTTTAGTAATCATTGTATCTACAATTTAAATTTCACGTGGACGTAGTCCCGGGCGCAGCTAGTATATATATAACGACGTAAATAAATAGAAAACACCTATTTTTATCAAAATATTTATGCAACTGATTCATTCTGAAAAAACATGTATTATAATAGTATTTATATTCATTTATGTAAATAATAAAATACTATAAAATGTGAGGACAACACAGAGTAATGAAAACAATCAACTGCGAAGCATCATTATTTTTGAATCAAAGAATTTAAAAATGAAACTGGTGAGTAAATTGCTATTTTTCATATTTAGTACGGTTATTGTAGATATACTAGGTGATCATTAAAAAACCTTACCGCGATAAAATTAACTGTATTCCATCAAAAATTTCCATTCTGTTGTATGTGACATAGTTGTGCATATCTATATATATATATATATAAAGCTGAAGAGTTCGCTTGTATGGTTCAACGTGCTAATTACTGATCCGATCCGAATTTTTTCGGTGTTAGATAGCTCATTTATCGAAGAAGGCTATATATCATCACATTAAGACCAATAGAACCGGAGCACCAATGAAGAATGTTTCGAAATCGTATTTTTTTTCCTTGTGAGAGCTTCCGTTGCGTGTTAGCGTTAGCCCAAAATAACTATTCCATGTGGAGGAAATCGCGAGCAGAAATATATTGATAAGCATATAGATCCACCTAATAATAAGATAGCCTTTAGACATTAAAACCAGCTCAACGTGTTACTCGAACTCACTATACATCAAATCGATAACATGCTGTGGAACTTTGTTATAAAACCTAACACTATTATCTACAAAACTGTTACTGGTCTTCGTAAGCTTGCGACATGGAATGACCAATTTGTTATTATTTCTAGTATTTAAATTATGTCAGTTTTGTTTTTGCGAACATATATTAGAAAATTACACAAGCATATACGTTATAGAAAATTATTTATTAGAACAAATAACAAAAATTGAGCCGTCACGGGACGGCTGGCAGATGTGAAACATCGTAATTGTTTTGTGTAAGTTACATGCCTAAAAGAACAGATTACGACATGAATCAGCTATAGCATAATGAAAAGATAAAGCATTACAATTTTTTTTTATAAAATAATGACTGTTTATTTATTTTATTACATAAATATTCATTTTTTTAAAATACAAAATACAAAAATTCAACGAGGCGCAGGCGCAGTGTTTTTGGCGGCATTTATCAAAGGGCGCTAGGTCGTCGCTACGTGCCGCGTAACCCTAGTAAAACGAGTGGCCGACAAATCAATTTGAATCTCATGTTTATACAGATAAGGTTGCAAACGTTTGTGTTTTGCGTCGCCATGGGTCGCCAAGCCAACAATTAGGTTTACCCGTGGCTATAGATGTTTCTCATCAAAAATATATCTTTTTTACAGACAATTTTATTTATGCTGATGGTGGTAATGATATCCGGGATCATTGCTAGACCACAAGTACAGAATGTGGTACCAGAACTTGAGAAAGATGCATCGAAGACATTAAACGATGCAGGCGATAATATACAATACGGACTCGAAGAGGAGTGGGAAGAACTTGGTTATTATTAATATTGTTATTATTTTTTTTTATTAAACGTAGTTTGCTTGGATTATTTGTGAGTTTATCTTCCATGAATATTTTCATTGTCATTTTATCATTACTTTTCAACTCTTATAACCCTTTTCCTGATTATATTTCTGTTGAATTGTATTGTTAACGATGTACCTTTATGGAGAAACGCTATGTAGCGAAGTCCTCAAGGTGTCTTTAACACGTTAAATGCCACCGGTGACCGGCAGTCAACTTACCGCCATGGTAGTCACTGGTGAACGGCACATAACTTAGCGGAGACGCTACAGGGGTTACCGACGAGTGGCATTCGACTTAGCGTTGACGCCACAGGCAACATATCTTTGCTAAATTTTATGTGGGATAGTAACGGGTAACAGTTAGTTTAAAATAAAATAGCCTGTTAGTCAGTTTTTTATAACTCCAGTTCAGTTCAGTAGAGTTAATTTAAAAATTAAATTTGTTTATTAGTAGCGTGTATACTTTCACATCCAATCAGTAAAATCTTATTTTGATATTACGTAGAAACACTTCATTTTTATTATGTGTACCCGCAGCTCCGCAAGCATTTTTTAAGTAGTATCAAAGAATTATAAAATTGTGAGACTATGTACAATTACAGAATTGCTCTTTAAAGATAATTATAAGTACGACGCGCACGCCACTAAAAGTAACATGTAACGTGTACATTAGATATATAAATACTAACAACGTGCCAAATGAGATTTGTCATCAGCAACATATTTGGAACCTTAACCCACCATATAACTACCTCAGTGCTCACTTACACTGTATAAGGTACTAATGAAACAATAACTTAAAATATTATTATAAAGATTTACATTACATTTAATATACATTGCCATTATTATAAGATTTCGTGACTATACAAAAAATAAACGCTTGTCTGTTCCGCAAGAAATTGTATTATGGAACTCTTTACGTAATACTTTTATAATCTATGATCTTATTAGGAAGACCTCTATAACATTAATGTTATTGGTTGCGCCGCTTTATGTATATTTGAAAATTCCCGTATTATGGATTAAATCGCGCCACTTTGAAGCCCGACCAATTAATTGCGATCAGGTCACGCCACCTTTCTAGCCCAATCATCCTTTCCTGGCACATGCTTATTCGGTAGCGCGACGCCCGCGCCGCCAGTTCGATTGCGGCCGTGAGTGTGGTGGGCCGCGCCGCGCGCAACGGACGCGGGGCGGCCATTGTGTTCGTTCGCTATCGTCAGTGTTGTTGTATCCGCGCCGAGCCGCGCCGCATGCTAATATTTTGAATTTTCGCATGGTCGAGTGAGAAATAAACGCATCGCTACATACGTGCCGACATATATTATAAACAATAAGTGTTGTGTGAGAGAGAACTCAGTGGAGAGAAAACAGAATCACTTAGCCGACTAGCCACGTGGAGACTGCAGCGCCGCGAGGTATGTGCCAAGTTTCCTTCCTACCCTTGTCTCCCTCTTCGTAGCTGATCGCAATAGTTGAATATCAAATATAGCACCCCCGCAAATACAGTCCACTAAAATTAGCTTAGAAATCCACGCACCGCACGCCTACGCTGACGTCGACATCGCCGCGGCGTCACCAGTTATTAATAATTATAATGTCGAATTGTAAACAATAAGCTGAGAATTATTACTCTTATTAAAAATAAAGAATGAGTTGAAATCTTGCTAAATTTCATGCAGACAAAGTCGCGGGTAACTGCTAGTCTAAAATAGAATAACCTCATTGACTTTTTATAAGGTTCGCTATCTACCAGTGAAAGTCCCGTGAAAATCGGTCTAACCGTTTTGGTGATAGCATAGCGGGCGAAGGCACGGTTAACAGCTAGTCTAAATTAAAATAAATTAAATTACTTTTCATAAGGTCCGCTATCTGCCAGTGGAAGTTACGTGAAGATCGATCGAACCGTTTTGGAGATAGCATTGCAGGCGAAGACACGGTTCACAGCTTGCATAAACTAAAATTGCTTGAATTACTTTTTAGAACGTCAGCTATGTGCCAGTGAAAGTTTCTTGAAGATCGGTCAAACCGTTTTGAAGATAGTACTGCAGGCGAAGCCACAGTTAACAGCTAGTCTAAATTAAAATAGACTAAATTACTTAATATGATATCCGCTATCTGCTAGTGAAAGTTTCGTGAAAATCGGTCTAATCATTTTGGAGATAGCATTGCAGACAAAGCCGCGATTAATATCTAGTCTAAGTTAGAGGAACCTAAGTAACCCGCTGTAATTTCAACTATCTGCCAGTGAAATTCCCGTCAAAATCGGTCCAGCCGCTTCGGAGATTAGCCGGAACAAACAGACAAACAGACAGACCGACAAAAATTTTAAAAATTGCAATTTTGTTATCAGTAGCGTGTGTACTTTCATATCCAATCAGTAAAATGTTATTTTGATATTACGTAGAGACACTTCATTTTTATTATGTGTATAAATTACGTCCCTTGTAACTCCTATACAAGATGCTTTAGAAATGTGGAATGACTTACGAGGTTTTATTGCTATAATATATTTGCTTATCATAACGATACGACAGCAGTAGCCACAGTACGCGATTGATTTTAGAACCTGTGCCTTACTCAAGAAATAAATCTTTTAAAGTTGACAACATTATAATATTTGAATTACAGAAATGCTCTTTCAGAAATATTTGTAAGTACGACACGCACGCCACCTACTATAACATGTAACGCGTACATTCGGTATGTAAATACTAATAGTGTGTCGAATGGGATTTACAATCAGCATAATATCGCGAAACTATATCCGTGTTATAACAAAAAAGATAAAAACGTATTGAACACTTGCTTTAAAAAAGTTTGGCTACTTACTTTCGTATTAAATGCACCGCGCTCGCCGAACGTTCGATATCTTGCTCTTTTATCTCTGTTTGATTAGGTTAGATTATACGTGCGAAAAAGGATAACGCGAGCTTCCCACGGCAGCAGTCGGTGAACGCGATGTATTTAATACGAAAGTACCCAAACTTTTTTAAAGCAAGTATTCAATACGTATTTAACTATTTTGTAATAACACGGTATATGTTTAACTGTACTTTTTCATAATATTTTTCTTTTTTTTTCATTTCCTTTTAAAACATCGATATATTATTGATACACATATATGCTCTCAACATCTTAACGCTGCGAGAAGAATACGTACAATTCAACAGCCACATTAATACGATTAAAACTATGAAAATAGACGACTACAGTTCTCTTTTTGCACTATATTTTACACTATACACTATATAATAGGTCTTTACCTATGAAATTGCCGTTCTGCAGTACTGGCCATTGCAAATCAAACTAATTTTTGTTTGGCTAAGAATTCTAATTTCAAATTAATTTTATTTTAAAAACATGGAATTCTTTTTCCAAAAGTAGTCATTTGTTTATTGATTAGTGTTACATTTTCATCGCATTTCAATCTTTTTTATCATCATGGATACGTTAAAAATTCGAGTAATTATGGAATATGAGTACCCTCGTGGCAGCAACGCGGCTCAAGCGGCACGCAACATCAACGACGTTTACGGAGCTAACACTACAAACCAACGCACCACCTGTTATTGGTTTGCTCGCTTCCGTTCTGGGAAAATCGACCTGAAAAATGAACCTCGCGGTCGTCCGAAGATTTTGGTCGACAATGACGAATTAAAGGCGATTGTGGAAGCTGATGATACGCAATCTACGGCTGAATTAGCAGCAGCTTTCGACGTTAGCGTCAAAAGAATATTGGTCCATTTGCGTCAAATTGGCAAGGTAAAAAAGCTTGACAAATGGGTGACCCACGAACTCAATGATCGCCAGCGCGAAGTACGCGTCGAGACGTGCCTTGCACTGCTCAACAGACACACAAATGAAGGAATTTTGAACCGCATTGTTACCTGCGATGAAAAATGGATTCTGTTTGATAACCGCAAGCGCTCAGTAAGTTGGTTGGATCCTGGTTCAGCACCTAAACAATGCCCTAAACGAAAACTTACCTCTAGAAAAGTGATGTTCACTGTTTGGTGGTCTAGCGCCGGTGTGATTCATCACAGCTTCTTACCAAACGGGGTGAGCATTACTGCAGATGTGTACTGTGAAGAACTGAACACAATGATGGAGAGGCTGGCACATTTCCAACCAGCATTGGTCAATCGCTCGTCTCCGCTACTCCTGCACGACAACGCGTGACCTCATACTGCACAGCAGACGGTCTCCAAGTTGCAAGAACTGGGGTTGGAAGTTCTCCGTCATCCACCCTACTCACCAGACCTTGCACCTACAGACTACTACTTTTTCCAGAATTTGGATAACTCCTTGGCGGGAAAAAAATTCAATACCCGAGAGGCAGTACAAAATGCCTTTGAAGAATTTGTTGCCTCCCGTCCAGCTGATTTCTTTAAGAAGGGCATCAATAAACTGCCACTGCGTTGGCAAAGATGCATTGATTGCATGGGTGATTACTTCGATTAATAAAAATAAAAAATACATGAAAAAAATTCGTTTAAATTTTTTCATACAAAACGGCAATTTCATAGGTAAATACCTAATATTTTCTATACATATAATTCGCGACAATCAGCTAGTTATAAATACGAATGTGTGTTTGTCTGTAATGCTTTCACGCCTAAACTACTCACCCGGTTAAATTTCATTAATTTAGTTTTATTAATGATTAATTAATTTAACATACACGTCGTCAGGGGTATAGAGAAGAACATAGGGTACTTTTCTTAAAAAACATTACTGTACCTGAGGGATAAGATTTACATTAAGGTGAGATGAAACAAAGGCACGGGCAAAAGCAAGAGACTTATAAATAAACATTTTTTGAAGAGAAAATTTTATTAGAGGCTGTTGGCGACGCACACGATGACTAGCTTACACATAGTTTTATACGTAGATTTATTGATATTTTATAGACAGCATATATATAGATTTATTGACATTTAATATAGATTTGTTAGATAATTCATGCGAGTATAATAGAATAGAGATATAAATTGGATATAGAATTGTAGGTTTGTTATGTGTGTATTGAGTTATTGAATATGGTTTTTTTTTTTTTTTTCGAACTGACTACGCTATTGACCTAGCAAGGTCTTAACAGCTTCACCGGACTACGGATTATAGATATGTAGAAGCATGTGTAGAATTATTGAATATAGAATGATGTATGTATTGATTTATAGAATATGTGAATTATAGGTAGAATCATGTAGATTAATAGAGAAATAGGGACTTATGCAAGCATAGAATTACTGAATTATGGATTATATAGAATTGTGTGTATAGGGTGACTTATAGATTACATTCGTATTAAGTAGGTAATTACATGATAGATTTGTGTAAAATGTATTGTATTGTATGGAATATATAGCGTGTGTGCATGGAGACATTCGTAAAGAAAATGTGATAGAATTACACACGTTATATGCTATTGAATTATAGGTTATGTAACGAGAATTATACGATCGTACAGAACAATAAATATGGAAGATCGTATAATTGAATATAGACAAACGTTACAAATGTAATGGTTATAGAGGTACAACGATTACGACGGTTTTTAACGATTTCATAATTATATGGACAAGGACAAATTATATACCGGCTCTCCTTGTGCGTGCGTTGTCATCCTGTGTTTGGGGGAGGGGGATTGGGGAAGGGGGAGGGGGGAGGTAGGTGGGTTAGTTAGTATGCGTCACGGACCGTATTGTGCTTGCGCGACTTGCGTCAGACTAGCGACGCGTAGTATAGGGGCCTGTGTACATCTAACATTCATATTTTGTATTCAGATTGTGCAGCTCATCATATGTTCCATTAATTAATAAAATGTATACAATTATTGTATGTGATAACCAGACTAATGTTAATAATTTCAATGCACAAATTATGAAATTTAAATAATTCACACTAAATTTCATTGTTGATTGTTTTAAAAAGAAGACATCTTTGTCATTGTTTTGAGTTTCCACTTCTGTCGGCAGAGAGTCGGCTGCCTCGACTTTTTTGAAGTTATACTTATTTTGGCGCGTTAGGGAAAAATGATGAGAGTAAATTTTTACGATGCGCGCGCACACCGTCACGAAAAACCGACACCCCGAAGTTATTACGATGCGCGCGCACACCGCCACGAAAAACCGGCACCCCGAAGTTATTACGATGCGCGCACACACCGTCACAAAAAACCGACACCCTGAAGTTAGCTATAGTCAACATTTTGTTTCTTTGTATTTATTGTTTGTATTTCTTTGTATTAAAACTTTCATTGTATTAAATACCTTTTTACTATAGTTAGTGTCGTTTTTTCTACAAACGTAGAATAAGGCGAAAGATAAAATTTTTGAAAAGACTTTTGTCTTGTTACGCCAAAGAAGTATAACTTCTAACGCGTGTACATAAGTACATACACTTTTTTTTTTGTTTTCATCTCAGAGTTATAATATATATTCTAAATTTACACGCAAATATATTCAATTATTAATTATTGCATTAATAGCAATTTTAAACTGGATTTGAACCACATAGGTAGCTATAATTTTATCAAAACATCTGTAGCTACCGAGAATGTCATCCTCTCCGGTAGACTGGCTGAAACTTTTGTAAATATTGTAAATAGAATATCGTTCAAACAATTGAACAAATAAATGAAATGTCGCATGTCTGTATAAATACCTTTTATGATCATTTTAATAAACAGTCTATTTTACGCTCTCCAAGTTTTATTATTACGCTGTCCGTGTTAGTCTGGAATGTTCTAGTAGTGAGTCGAAACTCCTACACATCTTACCATATGTTGGAATAAGTCGGTTAAATATTAGCACTTAGCTTCCAACTGCCAATTAATTATGCAAATGCGTAAAAAACCTTCTTAAATTATTGTGAACTAGCAGGCCCGGCAGACGTTGTCCCGCCCTGATTAGAAAAAAATCCTTGACAAATTATATACTAAAACGTTCCTCATCGATCACTCTGTCCACCGGTGAAAACAGCATAACAATCCGTTCGATAGTTTTTGAGTTTATCGCGAACAGACTTTGTTTTATACTATGTAATGATATAATAAGATTATGGAGTGTTTATACAGTTGCTTCTTATATACATTTTAACTAGGTAGTGGTCGGGGTGTCATGAAAAATGTGTGTGTGTGTTTATAAAAAAAAAAATAAAACGCTTTATAAAATTGAAAATTTTCATTCAAAATGAAACGCTATCTGGTGAGTATTTTTATCAACTTATTCATATTACACATTCTATTCCAATAACGTCAGGTTTACCGGTAAGTTCTGACCATTTCTATGGCATCAAATTTTGCCAAGCACGTGTTTATTTCGCGCATGTTTGGCTCTTCATTCTTACTTTTTTATATCACAAGAGACAAACGAACAGGTGGGTCACCTGATGTAAAGTGATCACCGCCGTCCATAGACACTAGGAACACCAGGGAAGTCGCAAGTGCGTTGCCAGGTTGTGTTTAGGGGAGAGGGGAGTGGGTATCCGGCGTTCTCACTGATCCAACGAAACGCAACAATGCAAGCACTGACTTCAAGACGGTGTTTCTGTGAGGGGGTGGAACTACCTCGAGTGAGCCGACCCATTCATGCTGAAACCAGTAATAGCTTCAGCGTGGCTCTACCACCTACAAACATGTATTTAAATTTAAGTACACAAACTGACATAGCAAATTAAGTAAAAGTTATTCAAGTTAGTTTTAAGTGTGAGGCAATAGTGTATCCATCCATGTATCTATGGCCATGTACTCAACTGTATTTTATATGAATTATAACGAGGTAGAAATGACACAGAAGCATGTCGATGATTAGACCTGACTGTCAATTTTTTTGTCCATACAAAATTAAAAAATTCAACATTAAACAACCACTTATTCAATTCTTCGCATCCAAAGATGAAACATAAAAAATGGGATATTCGATTTGCTGGTAATGTTTTTTTTATTTCTCTTTATTTTATTTAGGGACTTTTGTCATTTCTGACATCTAAATCTTATCGTAACTTATCATATATGTATAACTAAAACAAAAACTAAGTTATTCTCGAAGATATGCTTTATGATTTTTGTGAGCCACCTCCGAATGACTCACAACTATATCGATGACTTGCTGATTCCGAAGTTGAACTTGAAGAACGATGAGGTTTTCTCGCAATAAAAGATTTATTACTAGTGGAACAGAGAAGGATGCGCTCGTATCGAAACTCGTTCAAAACAGGCTTTCGCTTTTCGATTCGATTACTATTCACTATATAACGTTGACTAACTATTAATATTACTGCGTGATTACTATTACTATGACGACGACTATTAATGATGACTCTATTACGCGGTTACTTTCTATTACTAAAGACGACTGCTCTCTATGTCGCCCGTGCCTGAATTGTCCACGCTCCGGGCCTTGCCTATACGGCACCGGGGTAGCTCGTCTGACGCTGGCGGTGCACCGCCAATTAGGGCACTTCGTAGCCACGCGCACAGCGTCAGGGCTCGACTAACCTACTACACAGGGCGGAGCGGGGGTGCGATAAGTTCCCTGCGCTTTCTCTTTATTTCATAAAATATTTACAGTTATACTTACAGCTAGAAACATCATTTTAAACTATTAAATTATCCTATATAAAAAATTACAAGGGGTTAGTAGTTATTCTAATACTATTTCTATATAAATCTCACTTGTTGACACACATCATATACATACATTTAAATGAAAAGACGTTTCACCATCCTTCCTTTTTTTTATTTTTTTTGTCTCCGTTACTCTAATCACAATAATACTTAAACTATATCTTTCGTGTTATTTCTTTTCTTATCTATTTATTCTTTCACTCTCATCGTGCTATTCTATTCTCTTCGCATTCAATCTTAAGTTCCAATTACCTTTTTTCATCCTACATTCAATAACTTTAACATGACTTACGTTCCATACTCTACATGCCCTTTGAAATTAACTGGTCAAACTGTAGGTTATTTTTATAATAATATAGTATGTAAATTTATAATATACACTAACAAATACTTAAATAATATATTAGGTATTTACCTATGAAAATGCCGTTTTGTATGAAAAAATTTAAACGAATTTTTTTCATGTATTTTTTATTTGTGTTAATCGAAGTAATCACCCATGCAATCAATGCATCTTTGCCAACGCAGTGGCAGTTTATTGATGCCCTTCTTAAAGAAATCAGCTGGACGGGAGGCAACAAATTCTTCAAAGGCATTTTGTACTGCCTCTCGGGTATTTGTTGTTATCCAAATTCTGGAAAAAGTAGTAGTCTGTAGGCGCAAGGTCTGGTGAGTAGGGCGGATGACGGAGAACTTTCAACCCCAGTTCTTGCAACTTGGTGACCGTCTACTGTGCAGTATGAGGTCGCGCGTTGTCGTGCAGGAGCAGCGGAGACGAGCGATTGACCAATGCTGGTTGGAGATGTGCCAGTTTCTCAATCATTGTGTTCAGTTCTTCATAGTACACATCTGCAGTAATGCTCACCCCGTTTGGTAAGAAGCTGTGATGAATCACACCGGCGCTAGACCACCAAACAGTGACCATCACTTTTCTAGGGGTAAGTTTTCGTTTAGGGCATTGTTTAGGTGCTGAACTAGGATCCAACCAACTTGCTGAGCGCTTGCGGTTATTAAACAGAATCCATTTTTCATCGCACGTAACAATGCGGTTCAAAATTCCTTCATTTGTGTGTCTGTTGAGCAGTGCAAGGCACGTCTCGACGCGTACTTCACGATGGCGATCATTGAGTTCGTGGGGCACCCATTTGTCAAGCTTTTTTACCTTGCCAATTTAATGCAAATGGACCAATGTTGTTTTGACGCTAACGTCGAAAGCTGCTGCTAATTCAGCCGTAGATTGTGTATCATCAGCTTCCACAATCGCCTTTAATTCGTCATTGTCGACCAGTCTTCGGACGACCGCGAGATCCATTTTTCAAGTCGAAATTCCTAGAACGGAAGCGAGCAAACCAATAACAGGTGGTGCGTTGGTTTGTAGTATTAGCTCCGTAAATGTCGTTGATGTTGCGTGCCGCTTGTGCCGCGTTGCTGCCACGACGGTACTCATATTCCATAATTACTCGAATTTTTAACGTATCCATGATGACAAAAAAGATTGAAATGCGATGAAAATGTAACACTAATCAATAAACAAATGACTACTTTTGGAAAAAGAATTCCATGTTTTTAAAATAAAATTAATTTGAAATTAGAATTCTTAGCCAAACAAAAATTATTTTGATTTGAAATGGCCAGTACTGCAGAACGGCAATTTCATAGGTAAAGACCTATTATTTTTAAATACATTTGTGAAACCACTGAAATAATTATTATTCTCTTTGATCTTATTGTATGTCAAAACAGATTATGGTCGAATTTCGACCACTAGGCGTCCACTAGTAATTATAAATCGGTAAAACCCTCTTTTACAATGTATCAGATTGGTAATCGATACTGTACTTTGAAGTAAAACAAAGTACCTAAGTTTTATTCAAATTCATCGAATAGTTTTTGATCAGAAGCAGCGGCGCAGAGAGCAGCTTGTATACTTTCATAACTTTCATTCATTCACATCCAAGTTGTTATTTTGATATTATATACAGATACTTCATTTTTATTCAAATTCAAAACCTTCGTAACTCGAGAATTGCGTCAATTGAGATATTTTAATTAATCTTAATAGAAAAAGTGATAACCTACAGGTAAGTAAAACAGTTATAAAAATATCTCTAAACTGAAGCGAAAAATAGCGATCTAATCAACTTTTAATGAACTACTAACGACTTCTATCCCTCACCAATATTGCATAAATTTTAGTGTCAAGAAATAGCGATCGGGTGAAGATGTTTCACTATATCATGTAGATTACATTATAAAGCAACTAGCGGGCCCGGCAGACGTTATCCTACCCTGATTTAAAAAAAAAAAGACGTGGCACTCGGAGACTGCCGCGGTAAAGCTATTGCATAGCATTTTTTATCAACTTATGCAATTATAATTATTTATTTATTTTATTAATGCAGTATTTAAAAAAAAAAACAATTAATTAATTTTTTTCTTTTTATTTCAAAAAATAATACTACATTTGTGATAATAATAATAAAATGAATGTATATAGAGTACTAACTCATTTTCTTTCACTATTTTTTCGTGACTTTCTTCATTAATAAATGCACTTTGTTTATTCATATTTAAAACACTTTTTACACAAATTATACGAGTACAGATATTCACTGTTGTACATAGATGATAAATACCTATACACCTATATACTTTCCCACAAACAGCTGATTACGGTAGTTTTCCAATACAGCCAATGCCACCTAAAGGCGGGTTGCTGAACTAAAGAGACAAGCGTGATATTTCAAAAAGTCATTAAAAGTTCTGGTATTTATCGATAGATGGAAAAACTAAAAAGTATCACCGCTGTGCCGGTCGGAGTGGGGTGTGTTAGGTTTTTTTCGTTACGGAATTTCTGGATTCGGTCCCCACGCTCAAGGCCCGCGATAGAAGCTATGCAATAGCTTAAAAAAATCCTTGGAAAATTACATATCAAAACGTTCCTCATGAATCACTTTATCCACTGGTGAAAACTGCATAAAAATCCGTTCAGTAGTTTTTGAGTTTATCGCGAACAGACAGACAGACAGACGCGGTTGGGGACTTTGTTTTATACTATGTAATGAAGTAGTTTTATTAGTCTGATTTTCAATAGAAAATGCATAGTTTCAAAGAACTTTCAGTAGATAGCGAGAAATCAGTTTTTCATGCATTCTAAAAAAAGTTTTTTTTTTATTTCATAGGAAGCAAACGAACAGTCGGGTCACCTGATGCTAAGTGATCACCGCCGTCCATAGACATTAACAACACCAGGGGAGTTGCTAATGCGTTGCCAGCCTGTGTTTGTGGGAAGGGTCGAGGGAGGGAAAGTAGGCCTCCGGCGCTCTCAGTGACCGAAAGAAACGCAACAATGCAAGCACTGTTACTTCACGTTGGCTTTCTGTGGGTCGGGTAGTACTACCTCGGGCGAGCCGACCCATTCTTGCTGAAACCAGTAATAGCTTCAGCGTGGCTCTACCACCACACTAGTGATTTTTTGAGTTACGACAGTATTGTAATAGCAGTACGTTATCATTTTCATCCTTACGTGTGACTGAAGAAGGTAATGGATAATAAAAACAATAGACATCACTACACTGACAAAATGTCGTTCTTAAAATAACTGAGGGTTTCGACATGTTAAAACATATTAAAATATTTATGCTTATGAACGATAGATCAATGGTTCATAACATCTAAGTATCATTATCAATCTTACGTGTGACTGAGGGAGCGAGTAGGTAACTAATACAATAAATAACACTACTGTTTTTAAAACATCGGTGTATCGTTTGCATCGCTAATTGTTGCTTTTATTAGTAATTTATCATCGATAAGCCTTCGAACTCGACGATCTACACAATTCAACACTATCAGTTGATATTTCGTACACTCGTTCCAAAGATGCCAGCAATATTGTACACTCGGCTTTAATACCTACTTCATCAAAGAAAATCGTACTTACTACAATCTAGTTGCTTTAGTTTATCTAACAATATACATAATATTTCAAACAGAACACCTTTAGGGTAATACCATAAAATAATTAAATTTTAGAAAATGTATTAAATTAAAGTTATCCGCTACTACTTATTTATATAAATTACAACCATTCGTATACTAATTACTATTCTACTAATTACTATACTACTAACTTCTAATTACTATACTACTAACCACTGTACTACTAACTACTAATTACTATACTACTAACTACTAATTACTATACTACTAACTGCTAATTACTATACTACTAACTACTAATACATATTTAGTGTATTTTCCTAAATAAATCTCTTTAAACATTAGGTACACGGTTAAAATCTAAATATTTATTACAGGGCTCTTTTGTGACCAGTTTATTATTCTTGAAGTAATGGAACAAATTAGTTACCATAATGGTCTAACGTATACAAAATGATATAATATGATAACAAAATTAGGTGGTAGAGCCACGCTGAAGCTATTACTGGTTTCAGCATGAATGGGTCGGTTCGCCCGGGGTACCACCACCTGACCCACAGAAACACGCACGTGAAGTAACAGTGCTTGCATCGTTGCCTTTCGTTCGGTCAGTGAGAGTGTCTCCCCTCCCCACTTCCACCCCTCCCCCCTCCAAAGACAGGCTGGCAACGCACTCGTGACTCCCTTGGTGTTGCTAGTGTCTATGGACGGCGGTGATCACTTACCATCAGGTGACCCGCCGGTTCGTTTGCCTCCTATAACAAAAAACAAAAAAAAGGTGCCTCATAAATATATAAGTATATATACGAAAATTGTATTTATGGCACTCTTGTTTTTGTCGTTTATTTTTTTTATAATCTCTCTCTATGCAAAACAATCATCTGCATTATTATAATAGTTATTATTTAATAGTGTCGTTAAATTATAACAATATAAAGCAGTGGAAGTTTTTTTTTTTTCGAACTGACTACGCTATTGACCTAGTAAGCTCTTAACAACTTCACCGGACTACTAAGGCGAGCGCTTAAGGGACTCGGCCGATTTTATTTGACAACTAGCTCAAGGGTGCACGGCACACCTCGGCTCGGGCTGTTTTTTTTTTTTTTTTTTTTTTTTTTAACGTGGGGAAATCCCTTATGGATACCCACCCTCCCGGGGGAGAGAGTGGGTTATGTCCGAGTCGCACGGACTAAAACCCCACGGTGTACCGACAGACCGTTCTGTGGGGGCGGCAAGGGATCGTTCAAGCTAATCAACCTTGTAGAGCCGCCCCCACGGTCCGCCCGGCGGAAGGTGACCGCCGGGCTCCTACCTATAGAGGGACAGACCGGGTACACGCCGGCTGCCCCCCCTCGTCCGCCGGACCTGTGCAATGAGGAGATGGGCCCCCTCTGCCTCGCGGGCCCTCTCCGCCGCCTCCTTCTGCGAGATGACGTCCTCGCAGAAGGAGGACATCGCTCGCCACGCCGGTTCGCTGCCCAGCATGGCCGAGACCACGCTCGGCAGCGACAAGTCAGGTCCTACCACCGCCGCCAGAATGCGGCGCTGCTCCCCCCACGCAGCACACTCAGACAGAGTGTGCTGCGCGGTATCTTCATCAGCGCCGCACTCATGGCAGGCGGCGGTCGGCTCCCCGCGTGCGATCCGGTGCAGGTACCACCCGAAACAACCGTGTCCGGTGAGTACCTGCACCAGTCGGAACGTCAGGGAGCCCCACTCCCTATTCAACCACGCCCGCAGGACCGGGCGGACGGCGTCGACAGTGAACCGCCCGAACCGCTCGTGCGCCAGGTCCTGCATCCATCTTTCGACGGCGTCTCCTCGGAGACGCCGTCTCTCCGCCTCTATTTCCCTGGGAGCCGGAGGCTCCCCCCTTCGTTTTCTCGCCGCCGTGAATTGGTACACGGCGGCGAGAACTCCTGCCTCCAGCTCCCAGGGCAGGGAGCCGGCGAGCACAAAGGCCGCCGCCGAGGACACCGTGCGGTACGCCCGGATCGCCCTCAGTGCCACCGTGCGCTGCGCATTACGCAGCGCGCGCACGTTGGCGGCACCGAGGGCGTCGGCCCACACCGGTGCCCCGTAGGCGGCCATCGCCCGCACGACTCCCATGTAGAGTCGGCGGCACCCGGCACCCGGCCCGACCTATCTGAGCTAACCTAAGCTAAACTAACTATTCATACATATATGAGTTGTTGAAACATATATGTGTACCAGGAATACATACCTCAACAACTCTTGTATATACTTCGTATCGGATGATTTTCTAAACTATTTCAGTTTAATGAGGGAAAAAATAAAACCCTTCCACTTGCATGTGTAAGCGTGTATGCGTGCACGTGTGTGGAGGTGATATGTGTAATGTTGTCGCACTGATGTAAGAATTTTGTGTCACTGTATCGCGCGAGCAGCGCACTCAAGGGCTCCACGCCGAGGGAACGGACCTAGGCTTGAGCCGCTGCTGAGGGGGGCCGAATCTGGTCGCAGTGGAAGTAATTTTCTGTCTACTTGATTTACTTTTAACATCATAACTTGTTCTCTATATATTCTGGTACACATGTTAAAACCTGACCAAAGAATACAACAATGAGTACAAGAACACCTTGGAAACTATTGTGTCAGTTATAACACGCTTGACCACGCATGGGCTTGTGAAATCCGCAGCTGAAATTTTATAAATATACTAGCGGGTCCAGTAGACGTTGTCCTGCCATAAAAATAAAAAAATCCCCGAATCAGCGTCACCTACCGGGCGCAATTATTAATGTAAATCATTCTTGAATCCTCCTGAGCATTCAAAGTTTCATCAAAACCTGTACAGCTGTTTAGGAGGAGTTTGGTCACATACACACGTACAAAATAATTGTACCATGTGTTACGTTATTCCCTTACAATATTCGAATAGATGATAGTTCATGGTCATAATTAACCTTTAAAATAATAATATCAAACCAAATACTAATAAACAACAAAGAGAACCTAAGTTAAAGTTTGTCCTACGACTTATAAGTATAAACGCAAACGTAATAATCCTAGGTGCAATGACCGGTGCCGAAAGCTACAAGGGGCGATCTGGAGTTAATAACCTTCGATAGTAAAATAGACAATAAACCCTTTTATTTTGTTCATACTGTTCTCACGTCCACTTTCACTTCACCCGACGGTCATTGATACTGTGCTTTAACATAGACGCCTAGACGATTGCGTATAATTATATTTTTCTAGATAATTTATTAGGTCAAATATTAAGCACCTATTTTTTTAATTGATTTATAACGAGAATTGAGTGCAGCGTATCCACCATACATATTGCTACTATCTAAACGTTCAACCTGTATATATAAACATGTAAATTATACCTCCGTATTTCATATAGCCAGATATATAATCTATGATCCCAGCACTAAGCTTTAAAGGAACTAATGTGCTACATAGTATTGAAATACCTCGGTGACCCATTTTAATATCTGTGAAAATATGCTGTCGCGGTGTGAATACATATACCATTCCTGTACATCTAATATCGGTTTTTCTTTTAAATAGAACTTGCCTGAAAGTTTGTATAGTACACACTAACTGTAAGTATAACCAACTTTTAACTTTGCTTTTACGACAAATCTAAATGTATAAAGACTATTATTATAGTTTTGTTAGTTTTCTATTCATACTTATAATATTACGTTTATTAAAAATGATTAATCAAATTAATTAATGAGTATCAAAGGCTGCACTAACAGGTTCCTACCAAATTTGGCTAGGCAGGGCGGGAAACTCGAGCAGTGAAGGTGAGCGTTGATGCGCATCTCAAAGGGGGCCTCCTTAAACCTACACCTGGGTCGCAAGTCCTGGGAACTGCTCTGAGTTTCTCCTTCTGCCACACGATGGACCCGGCACCCGCACGGTGAATCCATGGAAGGCTAAGAAGTTCGTCTCTCTTACTGTAAGACGTACATAAAAAATGTCTGTCCGAGGTACGGAAGTAAGTAATTGGACATGAACCCTGTCATATCTCTCTTACCTTCCTAGCAAGGGTATTCCATAACACTTTCTCCTTTTTATACCGCCTCAAAATACCCCCAATACCCAAAATAAGGGAAAAATAAATAGTACAGCACAGCTAAAGTACTGGTTCTTCCAACATACTGACGGTTGTGCAGCAGATTAATACTCACGAAAATCTTTAAGATGTTATCAAACCAAATAGCCAGTATATACGTAAGTAATGAAAATATGTATTTCCGTTTAGTTTCATAGGTTCGCTTGCTAAATAAATTGATACAAAGATACCAGTATTCGTTAGGAATTTATATAGCCAGGGAATAGGTGTGCAATACTTAGAATGAAAAAAGATTTTATAGTGGCAATGATGATGACCAACATGCGTATGGTACAAGTTTTTTTGTAGCCAAAAAATATAAGAAACGTGCGTCATTGTGATGTATAGTCTCCATAAGTCGTACTGATACTGCTTAACTAATAAGTTAATCAGTTGTTAATATTCATGTACCAGCAGATGATAAACATAAAGACATAAGTTATTTAAGTTATATTAATTAAGAGTTAGAGAAGAGAGAGAGAGAAAGAAAGATGAATCTCCAAAAAATGATATATAATAAACACAACATGATATATAGATTAGTGGTAGGCAACTTTCATGCGAAGGGAGAGAACATATCGAGTCTTTCAGAGGTTGCGATTGTGCCAATCCAGGAGTCGCCAATTATGCTAATCAATAAAATCAGACTTACAGTAGACAAAAACAACTTCGAAATATAAAATAGAGCAATTAAGTATATATCAATTAAAAATTAATTAATCAATTAAAGTTAGATTTCAATTAAACTTAAGCGTTAGTGACAAGTGAAGATTAACTAATTAATGAAGATCAATCAACTAAACATTGGAAATGATTTAAAAAACCATAAACAAAATAGCGCTTAATGATTGGCCATAAAAATCACACAGAAAATAAATTGTGAACAGGGTTATAGAAGAATTACAGAAGAAAGAAGGAAATAAAAAATCTAATCGGAATAAGACACGCATTTAAAGATAATGCACAAACAAGAACTAATAGAACCAAAAAATTATATAAAATGAGCCAAGGAAGCTTGCCAATCTTAAAATCAGTATGTATTACTCACACGTTGTCCAAAGTACACCGGAAGGAAAAATGTAACGAGTTGATGACAATATTTACAAAACATACAAAATACCTTAAATATATACACCGTAAGGACGAATTTCATTTACAGGTATAAAAAATATATTGGACATGGAACTTTACTAGGCTACTCTGGTTCGTGTGACGTCGAAGTTTACAAGAACTTTGATAAATAGATGTATGGAAATAAGTTTTTCGGAAGCCGGTTTTATTGGGTTTTGTTATTAATATCAGAATCTTCTTCTATACATATAATAAGAAAGTAAATCTAATGTGTTTTTACTTTTTAAATTTTCGTAAAAACTTTCGCATGTCTATGAAAAAGTAATAAAATACATTTCAATCAATTTTAGAAATGCCTGTCTGTCTGTTTGTATGAACATACATCACTGCTAAAATACTGCGTTCATGATGAAGTCATAAAGCATATCTTCGATTAACTGTCTAGTCTTTGTTTCATTAAAATCGGTTCAGTGGTGATAACCAGTTATTGTACTTTTAATGACAACGCGACTTAAGTAGGAGAGAAAAGTAGACGAGTCCATTTGGACTTAATACGTTCAGATTACTTTTTTAATCGCCGTTTTCAAGGTTTCAGGCGAAAATCATAAATATCATAAAATATTTAAAATTATTCTAGAAGAACGCTGTAGCGAATTATATATCAAAGATTTTAACGAAAACGGCTAGATATAAAATTCTAAGTGCTGACCAAACAAATGGTAGAACAAAACATATCATCAAAATCTGTGACTCTGCAGCCACAAGTGGGCTTTAGCTTGGTGTAACATATTCCTACGTAATAATCTATTTAGGGTTTGTAGTCTCTCTCACGCCAATTATCTGTAAGTTATCATGAACGCCATCCATTAAAGTTAAAGTCTCTCATGAGAAAGTCCTACGTCCATAAGGTTTTCCATTCAAAAGTAATTTAGGTATCCTAATCTCTTCCCTCATTGAGACATGACAAGACATTATTTTTTGTAGGTGGTACAGCCACGCTGAAGCTATTACTGGTTCAGCATAAATGGGTCGGCTCACCCGGGGAAGTACCACCGTCTCACAGAAAACCGACATGAAGTAACAGTGCTTGAATTGTTGTGTTTTGTTCGATCAGTGTGTTTCCCCCTCCCTAGCCCTCTTCACCCTACCACCAAAGACAGACTGGCAACGCACTTACGACTCCCCTGGTGTTGCTAACGTCTATGGATGGCGGTGATCACTTAACATCAGGTGACCCATCTTTTCATTTGCCTCCTATGAGAAAAAAAGACATATCCTGCCTATTGCAGTAATTTCACACAGTTCGATACACAATATTTAACGATAAGTATATTATCAGTATCTGAAATGGTTATATAATATACAATTTTAGTTACAGCTCCTGCTTCGATTATATACACTACGATAATCAAAGATATCTTCATAAAGGAATCAAAATATTCTTTCTTAGCCATAGATCTAGTAGATAATGTAGTCACCTTTTATCGTAGGAAACATAAATCATTAAGAGTGGCGTACCAATATTTATTGTACTGGTAGTCGGAGAAAATGTTCTATTATTATATGAAGACAATGATATGCTGGCGATAGTATCTTCTGATCCAATAACATTAGAGGAGGTTCGAACACTACATTAAAGTAAAACTTTCCTGGAGACAAAAGTTTTGATAAAACAACATCATGGCGGTAGATGGGAGTGGCAATAATTTCTAATGTAGACAGTTCATCTACGCTTGAGAGCAAGTCCTTAGCTTAACATGTTGATAAATAACGTCAGCTAAAATGACACAAAGAAATTTTAAAAAAGTTATCAAAATATTTAACCTGTTGTACTGTGTGGATCTAAATGCTGGTCTATGAAAGAGAAGAGTGAAAAAACAAGTGAAGAAGATGCAAATATTAAGACAGATGTGTGTTGTAATCAAAATAATATGATTAGGAATGAAGATATAACCGGAAGTTTGAAAATAACACTAGTGACAGAGAAGTTGAGGATTAATAGGTTATCATGATACGGGCATGTCATGAGGAGTCAAAGGTCATGTAACTAGAAAAATTCTAAGTATGGAGGTAGACGGATATAGGAATAGAGAAAGACTGAAGAAGGTATGGATTGGATTCTGTGAAGCGTGATATGTGTAAAGAGGTGTTGGTTGCGCCGCTTTATATATATTTTAAATTCCCGCAATATTCTGATCAGTTCGCGACACTTTCCATCCCCGCTTAATTACCCCTTCCTGTGGCACATGCTTACGTTCATTAGCGCGTCAAACACGCAAAAAGGACGTTTCCGCGCCGCGTGCTAGAACAGTTTGAATTTTCACCTAGTCGAGTGAGTAGGAATAAACACATCGCCCCGCATATAATGCGTGCCGACACACTTTATAATCAATAATTGTTGTGTGAGACTCTTTGAATCTAGACTTTAGTGTCCGTCAGTGTTGTGACGGAGAAAAAACCGTGGAGTGCATCGAGAACAAAGACCTAGCCGGCTAGCCACGTGGAAACTGCAACGCCACGAGGTTTGTGCCAGTTTCCTTCCCAGTCTTGTCTCCATCGTCATATCTGACCGCAATATAGTATAGCTAGTTTGGAATAAATGTTGTTTTTAACAGTATACTACAAAAGGTCTATAATGTCCACTATTTCTTCTGTAGGAACAACACGAAGATTCTCATTTGGCGGTTCTGGTGAAATAGATTTTGGAACTAAATAAAATACAACAGGGAATAAAGAATATTTTAGTGATTTCTTCTGTGGAAACTACTCGAAAGTTCTGGATTGCCAATTCTGATGAAGCCGAGAATCTATTAGCACCTTATGTATCGCAGCACGGGATCAGATGGTCAGGTACAATACGGAACAATCTAGTATGATTTAGTCAGACAATAAAACTGTATACATAAATAAAAATGTCTGTTATTTGTTCGGTTAATATCTTAAATAGCTGAAGACTTTCAACTCGTCAAATACTACGCCAGTCAGTCAGTCAATTAATAGTCTTTCTTTAAAATATTTAATGTAAAGTTTGCGTCCCGTTAGCCTTTTATTATATAAATTTTTATTATGTACACATATTAAAAGTAAATATTCAAAAAAAAGTATTAACCGACTTCAATATCAATCAAAAACCCATAAGGCCCTAAAAAGCGGAAAATAAATAGTTTATCAAATTAACCAAATTAAATAAAACATATGAATATGTGTGCTACCTAGAGATACCTAGAGATGTATACATTATTAATTAATTGATAAATATTTTATCTTTAGTACATCTATGGAACCACTGAAATAATTATTGTTCTGTTTGTTCTTATTGAATGTCCAAAATTTTACGATTTTAATGATTTTAGCTATCGCTTCATGTCACTTTGCTTCATGTTGTCATAACAGTAAAGCAATATTACCAAAGTCAACGTCAATATATTAATGTTTAGAATTTTTATGGTAAACTTACTTCAAATGATGATTCCATAAAAAAATTAGCTAAGAAATACTTTGTAAAATCAAAATAAGAAAATTTGTATGCTCGTGAAAGTAATCCATGACTTAGATCTTCGCGGTTACAATGATGCAGTTCAACATGATGTAGCAATTATATTTAGTACAGTTGATGATGAATTTTGAACAAAAATGAATTCATTTCCAAAAGTTAATGGCAGTATTAAAAACATCTTTGTTTTGGATTCATCATTTGATTCTATTGTGTATCCATTACTTTTCCAAATGGTGATACTGGGCTTATCACTATATACTATATTATACACTATATCATAGTGTTACAGACTACATTTAATTCAATATCACGTAGAAATACCACCTACCCAAGGTGACGTGTAAAAATAATTGAAAGTTGTGTCATGGGTTGCGATAAATTTCTTTATTTTCGTATAGTTATGTTTACTTACAATTTGAGAGCCTTACCATATTATGTAACCGCCTGTTTTTTGTTTCAAATTTATAATTAATTTCAATTTGAAAGAAAAAGTGAAAAATAACTGAGTAGCCATGATGAAAACCTTTGATTATAGAATCCCTTTGATACAGGAACCCTAATAAAGTTCAAACTTTAAAAAATCAATGAACTATGGTCGAATGTCAACCACTGGTGCTCAATAGTTTCTTTGAAATCCGTAAAAGCTGTATTTGCGGTGGTTAGAGCAGCGGCTTACTTAGATGATTAGTTGTTGATCACTGTCCAGGAAACTGTGCTGTGTGATAAAAGTTACCTAAGTAAAATGAGTTCAGAACGAAAATTAGCAACATTAACATACGCTGATAAATTAAAATCGGTGAAAAGTGGAGTAAAAAGGAAAGATGTTGCGGCTCAGTTTGGAATACACAAAAATACATTATCTCTTATAATTAAAAAAGAAGCTGAACCCTTGAAAAAATCTGTCTTTCGATTTGTTCGATCGATTGTTTTTCGATATCTGTCTATTATTTTAGTAATCACTGTATCTATAAACTAAATTTCACGTGGACGTAGTCCCGGGCGCAGCTAGTATATATATAACGACGTAAATAAATAAACAAATACCTATTTTTATCAAAATATGTATACAACTGATTCACACTGAAAAAACATGTATTATAATATTATCCATTTTAATTTATGTAAATAATAAAATACTATAAAATGTGAGAACAACACAGAGTAATGAAAACAATCAATTGCGAATCAACATTATTGTTGAATCAAAGAGTTTAAAAATGAAAGTGGTGAGTCGATTCCTATTTTTTATATTTAAGGTGGTTACTGTAGAAATTACCAGGCGATTATTAGGTAGGTAGGTTATTTATAAGGTATTTTGATACCTTACCGCAATAAAATTAACTGTATTCCATTGAAAATTTCAATTCTGTTGTATGTGACATAGTTGTGCATATATATATATATATATATATATAAAGCTGAAGAGTTTGTTTGTTTGGTTCAACGCGCTAATCTCATTAACTACTGGTCCGATCCGAATTATTTCGGTGTTAGATAGCTCATTTATCGAGGACGGCTATATATCATCACGTTAAGACCAATAGGAGCGGAGCATCATTGAAGAATATTTCAAAATCGTATTTTTTTTCCTTTTGAGAGCTTCCGTTGCGTGTTAGCATTAGCCCAAAATAACTGTTCCACGCGGAGGAAATCGCAGGCAGAAATATATTGATAAGCATATAGATCCACCTAATAATAAATAACCTTTAGACATTAAAACCAGCTTGACGTGTTACTCGAACTCACTATACATCCAATCGATAACATGCTGTGGGACTTTGTTATAAAACCTAACACTATTACCTTTTTTTTATTGACGTGGAGAAATCCTTTATGGATACGCCACCCTCTCGGAGGAGAGTGTGGGTTATGTCCGACTCGCACGGACTAAAACCCCACGGTGTACCGTCCGCCGTATGGTAGGGGCGGCCAGGGATCGAACCTGCTATCTTCCTGAGAAACCGCCCCTGCAGCAGCCTGGCGATTGAACGCCAGGCTTCGTCCTACTATAGAGAGACTACTGGGTACACGACCAGTCGTATCCCCTCGTCAGCCTCACCTGTGCAATGAGGAGATGGGTCCCCTGACCCATCTCCTCAGGCTCGGCTCGGAAAATGATTGTTGGGTTCCGAACCGTGGACCCCGTCGGACCATATAGTGCCCAGTACCTTATAATTGAGCTACGGCTACATAACCTACAATACTGTTACTGGTCTTAGTAAGCTTGCGACATGAAATGAACAATTTGTTATTATTTCTGGTATTTAAATTATGTCAGTTTTGTTTTTGCGAATATATATTAGAAAATTATACAAGCATATACGTTATAGAAAATTATTTATTAGAACAAATAAAAAAAATTGAGCCGTCACGGGACGGCTGGCAGATGTGAAACATCGTAATTGTTTTGTGTAAGTTACATGCCTAAAAGAACAGATTACGACAGGAATCAGCTATAGCATAATAAAAATATAAAGCATTACAATTTTTTTTATAAAATAATGACTGTTTATTTATTTTATTACATAAATATTCATTTTTATTAAATACAAAAATTCAACTAGGCGCAGGCGCAGTGTTTTTGGCGGCATTTTTCAAAGGGCGCTAGGTCTTCGCCGCGTGCCGCTTAACCCTAGTAAAACGAGTGGTCGACAAAACAATTTGAATCTCATGTTTATACAGATAAGGTTGCAAATGTTTGTGTTTTACGTCGCCATAGGTCGCCAAGCCAACAATCAGGTTTACCCGTGGCTATAGATGTTTCACATCAAATATATATATATATATATATATTTTAAAGATATGGCTGTTTTTATAATTTTTTTCTGCTTCAGAAAAAAAATATAACGTTGGTCAATATTTGTTTATAACAAATTGTTAAACTAATAAACAATTCAATAATGAATTAAAAAAAAAAATTTTTTGCCAAACTATTCAAAAGTGTAAATTATGATTTTTAAAAGCAAAATTATTTCTTAAGTAATTATTTAAACAATCGAAATATAAAAAAATTGTTAAAAACAATTTTATAAACAAATTACGTAAAAAATTCATCACCTATGTTAATCACTGCCATTGTTTAATGTGAAAACAGGCATAGCTAAATATTAATTGAAAAAAAAAATATTTTATCAACAATTTAATTTTGCAATAGTTATAAAAAATCATAATTAACAAATTAATAAATTTTTATGAACTTTTATCGCAGGATCTTATGAAGTATATATACCGCAAGGGCTCCACGAAGTTTAAAATTTATAGGCCAATTATTTATACCTTTTATCGCATTATTTATGCCAACGGAGATTGGGAAAAAAATTGTTAATTAACAATTGAATAACTTTTTGAAAAATGGTGATAAAACTTTTTTTTCTACGGGGCTCGATTCATTCAAGTGTTCAGAAGCTACTAGAATTTTTTCAAATTTTAAAAATGACATTTTATGTTATAAAAAAATTATTTCTTTTGATAAACTCTCTTTAGCGGCAGCGCACGCATGCCGTAACAGCAGCGCGGAGCCCTATTTTCAACGTCAAATTAAAATTATAAATAATGGATATAGAGTTTCGGGAGTATAAACTTTTTTATCGGAAATTTCCTCCTCTTTAACGAACTTTTTTCAAAATTGCTTAAATCTTAACATTTTTTGAGTTATTAACGAAAAACGAAATATCATTTTTTTTTCATCTTATTTTGTTAATAACAATTGCAATTTTTTACCTGCCCAAAATCCTTCAAAAACATTTTTCTAGAGGTGATTCCGAATCGAATGAGCTATCGCTCATATTTTTAGGACCTTTATCTCTATTTATCACGTTTTTGAACTTGTTGACTAGACTATTAAATGCCACCGGTGACCGGCAGTCAACTTACCGCCATGGCAGTCACTGGTGAACGGCACATAACTTAGCGAAGACGCTACAGGGGTTACCGACGAGTGGCATTCGACTTAGCGTTGACGCCACAGGCAACATATCTTTGCTAAATTTTATGTGGCATAGTAACGGGTAACAGTTAGTTTAAAATAAAATAGCCTGTTAGTCAGTTTTTTATAACTCCAGTTCAGTTCAGTAGGGTTAATTTAAAAATTAAATTTGTTTATTAGCAGAGTGTATACTTTCACATCCAATCAGTAAAATCTTATTTTGATATTACGTAGAGACACTATATTTTTATTATGTGTACTAGCTGTACCCGCAGCTCCGCACGCGTTTTTTTAAGTAGTATCAAAGAATTATAAAATTGTGAGACTATGTACAATTACAGAAATACCCTTTAAAGATAATTGTAAGTACGACGCGCACGCCACTAAAAGTAACGTGTACATTAGATATATAAATACTAACAACGTGCCAAATGAGGTTTGTCATCTGCAACATATTTGAAACTTTAACGCACCATATAACTACCTCAGTGCTCACTTACACTGTATAAAGAATTAATGAAACAATAACTTAAAATATTATTATAAAGATTTACATTACATTTAATATACATTGCCATTATTATAAGATTTTGTGACTATACAAAAAATAAACGCTTGTCTGTTCCGCAAGAAATTGTATTATGGAACTCTTTACGTAATATTTTTATAATCTAAGATCTTATTAGGAAGACCTCTATAACATTAATGTTATTAATAATTATAATGTCGAATTGTAAACAATAAGCTGATAATTATTATTCTTATTAAAAATAAAAAATGAGTTGAAATTTTGCTAAATTTCATGCAGACAAAGTCGCAGGTAACAGCTAGTCTAAAATAGAATAAGTTCAATGACTTTTCATAAGGTCCGCTATCTATCAGTGAAAGTCCCGTGAAAATCGATCTAACCGTCTTGGAGATAGCACTGCGGGCGAAGCCACGGTTCACAGCTAGTAGAAACTAAAGTAGCTTGAATTACTTTTTATAAGATCACCTATCTGCCAGTGAAAGTTACGTGAAGATCGATCGAACCGTTTTGGAGATAGCATTGCGGGCGAAGTTACGGTTCACAGCTTGTATAAATTAAAATTGCTTGAATTACTTTTTATAAGGTCAGCTGTCTGCTAGTGAAAGTTTCGTGAAAATCGGTCTTTAACAGTTAACAGCTAGTCTAAATTAAAATAGACTAAATTACTTGATATGATATCCGCTATCTGCTGGTGAAAGTTCCGTGAAAATCGGTCTAATCGTTTTGGAGATAGCAATGCAGACGAAGCCGCGGTTAATACCTAGGCTAATTTAGAGGAGCCTAAGTAACCCGCTGTAATTTCAGCTATCTGCCAGTGAAATTTCTGTCAAAATAGGTGCAGCCGTTTCGGAGATTAGCCGGAACAAACAGACAGACAGACAGACAGACCGACAAAAATTTTAAAAATTGCATTTTTGTTATCAGTAGCACGTATACTTTCGTACCCAATCGGTATTTTTTTTTTATTTTGATATTACATACAGACACTTCATTTTTATTATATGTATAGAAGATATAGAATAGATAGATAAATGACGTCCCTTGTAACTCCTATACAAGATGCTTTAGAAATGTGGAATGACTTACGAGGTTTTATTGCTATAATATATTTGCTTATCATAACGATACGACAGCAGTAGCCACAGTACGCAATTGATTTTAGAACCTGTGGCTTACTCAAGAAATAAATCTTTTAAAGTTGACAACATTATAATATTTGAATTACAGAAATGCTCTTTCAAAAACATTTATAAGTACGACACGCACGCCACCTACTGTAACATGTAATTGTAAATTCAAATTCAAAAACACTTTATTCAATTTAGGCCCTAAGAAGGCACTTATGAACGTCAAAATTACCACCGGTTCGGAAAACAACCCAGTCATCGAGAAGAACCGGCAAGAAACTCGAACGTACGTAACGTACACTCGGTATGTAAATACTAATAGTGTATCGAATGGGATTTACAATCAGCATAATATCGCGAAACTATATCAGTGTTATAACAAAAAAGATAAAAATGTATTGAACACTTGCTTTAAAAAAGTTTGGGTACTTACTTTCGTATTAAATGCACCGCGCTCGCCGAACGTTCGATATCTTGCTTTTTTATCTCTGTTTGATTAGGTTAGGTTAGACGTGCGATAAAGGATAACGCGAGCTTGCTGCGGCAGCAGTCGGCGTGCGCGATGCATTTGATACGAAAGTACCCAAACTTTTTTAAAGCAAGTGATCAACACGTATGTAACTTTTTTGTAATAACACGGTATATGTTTAACAGTACATTTTCATAATATTTATCTTTGTTTCATTTCTTTCTAAAACATCAATATATTATTGATACACATGAATGCCCTCAACATTGTATCGATGTTTTATGAGCGATGTCGCATCCCTAAACGGACTAGGGCGAAGCCGGGGCGGATTACCAGTGTACTAAAGACAAGTCGCCCCTTTAATCAAAAAAAGATTTATAGCTCAAAAAGGAGCGCTCCGCGAAGCACCCAGTCGTAGCCCATGTTCCACAGGAGCGGGCCCAAGGTCGACCCCTGTGGAACCCCGCACGCCGTATTGCGTCGGGCCATCTGACCTCTGGCGTCCACGAAGGCGACCTCTCTCCCCTCCAGGTACGCCTCCAACAGCCACCGCACTCCGTATGATACCGTATGATACTGTTGAAGGCGTAGGCGATGTCCAAGGACACCGCCAATATTCTATCGTTCTGAGAGGTCGCCTTCGTGGAGACCTGCTTTAGGAAGGTCAGGGCGTCCAACGTGGAACGCCCTGACCGGAAGCCGAACTGCGCGTCCGACAAGTTCGGCCCCACTTCCTCAAGATACCGGACGACCCGGGAGGCAACGATCCTCTCGAGCGCCTTCCCGGTGTCGTCCAGCAACCCAAGTGGCCGGTACGCGGACGCGCAGCCCGGGGGGCGGCCTTCCTTCGCCATCAGGCAAAGCCGCCCCGTTTTCCAGGGCTTCGGAAACAGTCCAACCGCAAGACAGCGGTCAAACAGCTCCCGAAGCCACCCCCATAGATGGCCCAACGCGATGGCCAGCTACGAAAATAAAAAAAACATATCCTGCCCATTGCAGTAATTTCACACAGTTCGATACACAATATTTAACGATAAGTATATTATCAGTTTCTGAAATGGTTATATAATATACAATTTTAGTTACATCTCTTGCTTCGATTATATATACTACGATAATCAAAGATATCTTGCTAAAGGAATCAAAATATTCTTTCTTAGCCATAGATCTAATAAATAATGTAGCCACCTTTTTTCGTAGGTTACATAAATCAGTAAGAGTGGCGTACCAATACTTCTTGTACTGGTAGTCGGAGAAAATGTTCTATGACTATATTACGACAATGATATGCTGGCGACAGTATCTTCTGATCCCATAACATTAGAGGAGGTTCGAATACTACATTAAAGTTAAACTTTCCTGGAGATAAATGTTTTGATAAATCAACATCGTGGCGGTAGATGGGAGTGGACATAATTTCTATTGCAGACAGTTCATCTACGCTTGAGAGCCAGTCCTTAGCTTAACATGTTCCATTACATTGATAAATAACATCAGCTTAAATGACACAAAGAAATTAAAAAAAAGTTATCAAAATATTTAACCTGTTGTACTGTGTGGATCTAAATGCTGATCTACGAAAGAGCAGAGTGAAAAAGCAAGTGGAGGCGATGCAAATATTAAGACAGATGTGTGTTGTAATCAAAATAATATGATTAGGAATGAACATATAACCGGAAGTTTGAAAATAACACTAGTGACAGAGAAGTTGAGGATTAATAGGTTATCATGGTACGGGCATGTCATGAGGAGTCAAATGTCATGTAACTAGAAAAATTCTAAGTATGGAGGTAGACGGATATAGGAATAGAGAAAGACTGAAGAAGGTATGGATTGGATTCTGTGAAGCATGATATGTGTAAAGAGGTGTTGGATGCGCCGCTTTATATATATTTTAAATTCCCGCAATATTGTGATCAGTTCGCGACACTTTCCATCCCCGTTTAATTACCCCTTCCTGTGGCACATGCTTACGTTCATTAGCGCGTCAAACACGCAAAAAGGACGTTTCCGCGCCGCGTGCTAGAACAGTTTGAATTTTCATCTGGCCGAGTGAGTAGGAATAAACGCATCGCCCCGCATATAGTGCGTGCCGACACACTTTATAATCAATAATTATTGTGTGAGACTCTTTGAATCTAGACTTTAGTGTCCGTCAGTGTTGTGACGGAGAAAAAACCGTGGAGTGCATCGAGAACAAATACCTAGCCGGCTAGCCACGTGGAAACTGCAACGCCACTAGGTATGTGCCAGTTTCCTTCCCAGTCTTGTCTCCATCGTCATATCTGATCGCAATATAGTTTAGTATCAAAATTAGCATCCCCGCAAATACAGTCCACTCGTATACCATAGAAACACCCCTTCAATAGCGTCGAGAACGCAACGGCGCCAACATATATAATATATACATACATAAAATTTTCATTTCAATAGCAAACCAACTCAAGGTTTTTTTTTCCCCCCGAACTGACTACGCTATTGACCTAGCAAGGTCTTAACAGCTTCACCGGACTACTATTACCCAACTCAAGGATTACCTCAGTACTCAGTGTTTAATTTATCATTATTTATTTTATAAATATATTTTATCGTTTAATTTACAATTGAACTCTATCAACTTGATATTTTATAATGTAAATTATACTGACTTTATAGGAAACGTCTACAACAAATGGAAAGGAACTTCGTTACAACCGGGGGTCCACTGACCCCTCAAGCTTTTTTTCATTATCGGCAATATATGTAGGTTAGTTTTTATCTTAATTGAACCCGGTAGATGATGCTACGACGGGTTCTAGGCTTATTTTAAAAGATTTCTCACATACTATCTGGGTATATGTTTGAGTGAGTCCCTTGATAGTTTGGATTCACAATTGGAAACGGTAAGTGTGGCAGTAATCGGGTTAAAGGTTTATTAAAGTTTTTTGTGATTAAAAATACAATTTAAACTGGTAATAACCGATTTGGTGCAGACGAAGTTGCACGGGTCAGCTAGTGTGGAATAAATGTTGTTTTAACAGTATACTACAAGAGGTCTATAATGTCCACTATTTCTTCTGTAGAAACAACACGAAGGTTCTCATTTGGCGGTTCTGGTGAAATAGATTTTGGAACTATATAAAATACTACAGGCAATAAAGAATATTTTAGTGATTTCTTCTGTGGAAACTACTCGAAAGTTCTGGATTGCCAGTTCTGGTGAAACCGAGAATCTATTAGCACCTTATGTGTCGCAGCACGGGATCAGATGATCAGGTACAATTCGGAACAATCTAGTATGATTTTGTCAGACAATAAAACTGTATACATAAATAAAATGTCTGTTATTTGTTCGGTATAATATCTTAAATAGCTGAAGACATTGAACTCGTCAAATACTACGCCAGTCAGTCAGTCAATTAATAGACTTTCTTTAAAATATTTAATGTAAAAATTGCGTCCTGTTATACTTTTATTATATAATTTTTTATTATGTAAACATATTAAATTAAAATCTATACATCTATACATATAATAAAAGGCTAACGGGACGAAATCTGTACATTAAATATTATAAAGAAAAAATACTCTGGGAGAGCTTACAATCAATGACAGAACACATTGTTATAGTTTTTAAAATTTTTGTCTGTCTGTCTGTCTGTCTGTCGTTTGTACAGGATTCACGCAAAAACTACTGGACGGATTTTGACGAAATTTGGTATGGTAGTAGTTTATACACCGGTATAACATTTAGGCCATGTTTTACATATATATCACATTTGTATGTCTGTTTATTTTACTTTTAAGGAAACATAAAGGAGAAGAAATTTACACAAAAACTACTAGACAGATTTTCACGAAATTTTGTAAGGTAGTAGTTTATACATCGATATAACATACTAGCTTCTGCCCTCGACTTTGTCCGCGTGTAATAGTTACTTTTGGCCCCCGAACCCAAGAAAAACCTCTGTTTTGGAACATTCTTCATTGATGCTCCACCCCCATTGGTCGTAGCTTGATGCTATATAGTATATAGCCTACCTCGATAAATGAGCTATCTAACACTCTTCAAATCGGAGCAGTAATTCCTGAGATAAGAGCGTTCAAGGAAACAAACTTTGCAGCTTACTGTAACAAGACCAAATCTGTACATTAAATATTTTTTGAAAATTATAGTCGGGGTAGACTTTGTTATCGATATAGAAGCCAAAGATTATCCTTTTACAATTTTTGTTTGTCTATCGGTCTGTCCCTGTGAGCACGCATCACTCTGAAAGTACTGGACTAATTTGGACGAAACTTGACACATGGTTTAACTAATATTACAAGGTTACATTTAGGATACTTTTTGTCCCATAAAACGCAAGGGGTTCTCTAGGATAACGAAAGACAAAAAATTGTAGTTAATGTAACTAGGCTTTTTTGCGACACCTTAGTACAAGAGCCAGCAACGTTGGAAGAACGAGAATTTTAGAAAAGCTGGTTCTTTAATATGTAGATATATTATGTCCTTCCAAACAGGATTCAGGATATCTGGTAGCCGGTTAACGTTGTGTTTTTAATGCGCATCACACCTTTACAGATCAAATTTTTTATTTATAAATAATTTTAGGAAAAAAATGTTTGGTTACTTTTTAACCCTATTAAAACATGAGTCTGTCACTGCCAGACAATTTTGTTATTGACAATAATGTGCCTGATGATATTCTTTACAAATAAAATAATTCTTTTCAAACCATTTTATTTTTTCCATTCCAAAGAACATATTTCATTTTATATACTATTACGATATTGAGATTTCACCGTAAACACTGAAAAACAACGATTAACGTAGACATATGACTTGGGACTGAAGACATCTTGAATACATGCATCTATAACAGGCGTTTCCACAATTATCGCTATCTTTATCATACATAAAATGGGGTAAACATATCAATGCAGTTGCAGTATCTAGCTCTAAGTTAATAAACGTTTTCAAAGCATTAGCCGGTTTTAATTAGGATATTCATCCATAACATTTAGTTCGTTTATACTTCAATACTGCACGCAGTCGAATTGACTATGCGAGCTTTTTTTATGATAGTAGTGCTCAGGTTAACCTCGATAAACTTGAAAAAGTCCAAAACCAGGCCATGAGAATTATCGGGGGTTTCATTAGAAGTACTCCAATGCATGTTATGGAAAGCGAATTGAGCATATGTTCGTTACATCTTAGTAGACAATATTTAGCTGGCAAAATTCTATTTAAATTTAAGTCATTAGAAAAGAACGAACTAACTAATGTATTAGAAGAACTGTCCATCTCTTTTCAATCACTCTATGGGCGTAACAGAAAAAAAACATTATTAGGTTCTATTTTTCCTCAATAATAAAATACTCCAATTCAAACAAGTATAAAACATGAAATGTTCACTTTACACACCTGGGTCGATAACATTGATTTGCACAATATAATTAAAATAAATGTAGATGGTATTTGGAAGCCAAAGCGTCAATATGATATTCCTTAAATAAAAGATATTTGTCTTCAATATATAAATAAATATTATCAAAATTTTGTTAAAATATACACTGACGGATCTAAAGCTGGTAATTATTTAGGAGCAGCATTTTTTTAGTCAAATTCCAAAACTTTTATGAAATTTCAAATTGATGAAAATATTTCAATTATGCACACTGAATTGATAGCAATTGCAAAGGCTTTATCATTTGCACAATCAATTGAGTCCATTAAGATTGTTATTTTATCCGATTCAAAAAGTACTCTTCAACACGTAGCTCAATATACCTCGACTTTTCGAGGAATACTGATAGCCTACACTATTTTGAAGCAATTACTAGATTTCAAAGCAAAGAACAAAGTAATTGTTTTACAATGAATCCCTTCTCATATAGGTATAACTCGGAATGAAAGCGCTGATCTTTTAGACAGAGAAGGATCCTCCGAAGGAAAGGAAGGAATATTTTACCAACTTACTTGGATGTATGCTCAGTATTTAAAAATAATATATAAATATAAATAATATAAATTTAATATTTTTGCATGTAAAGGTGCGATATGCACTAATAAACGCAACATTTACCGGCAGCCAGGTAGCCCGCACACTGTTCGGAAGAACATAATGATATATAAAAAACTGGCTTATTGAAATTCTTTGTCAAAACCGTTCCTAGCTCTTAGACAAATAGTTACAGGCAAGTGACATTTGACGCGTCGTGCTCATATCTTTTTAATATTTATTTTTTTCTTCAATACAATGGAGTGTGAAAAAGTTTTAATACAAGTTGAAAATAGTTATGATATCATTCATGGTTCATTTATAATTATTTATTTTATGAATATATTTTATCGTTTGATTTACAATTTAACTCTATCAACTTGATATTTTATAATGTAAACTCTACTGACTGTTTAGTAAACGTCTACAAAAAAGGGAAAGGAACTTCGTTAGAACCTGGGGATCCATAGACCTCTAAAGCTTTTTTTCACATTACCGCCAATATATGTAGGTTAGTTTTTATTTTAATGGAACCCGGTAGATGATGCTACGAACGGGTTGTAGGCTTATTTTAAAATCATACCACATACAATCTGGGTATATGTTTAAGTGAGTCCCTTGATAGTTTGGATTCACAATTGGAAACCGTAGGTGTGGCAGCAATAAGGTTTTAGATTTATTAAAATTTTTCTCGTTTAAAAACACAATTGACACCAGTGATAACCGATTTGGTGCAGACGAAGTTGCACGGGTCAGCTAGTGCTTAATAGGACACATGTTTTTCAGTATGAAGCAACTGCATAAATATTTAGATATAAAAAAAGTCGAGGCCGTCATAAGGACTGCTGACAGATGTGAAAATTGACAGAAGTGAAAGACAATGCAACGACTGTATTCTCTTTTGAATTTTTAAATTAATTATATAATATTATTTATAATTATATATACTTCTATAAAGTGCAGTCAGTCAAACGTATGGTGATCTGCAAAATATCAATATTACATGTATACAGGCCGCTACACTACGCGTCGCAAGTCTGGCACAAGTGCAATACATCACGAGCATGTCGAGGTCGTCGATAACGCCAGCCTATATGTTTCTCCCCTACCAAAAATCGCTCAATGTGGCTAAAGAAGTTTTCTCTTCCGCTTTCTTTATATATATTAACAAGTATGTTATTTAGTCTTTACGTGTAATTTACTTCCAAATTTTTTAATGAATTGTCTTTGCCAACCACTAATCTCGAATTCTTTGTCCTGACTTCACTTAAAAATATCTAATTCCTCAATTAACAAGTTTACAAAATAATGAATGGGTCGGCTCGCCCGGGGTACTAACACCCTCTCACAGAAAACGGACGTGAAGTAACAGTGTTGGCATTGTTGCGTTTCGTTCGGTCAGTGAGAGACCCTTCCCTGTCTTCTCCACTTCCCTTCCCAATCCCCCTGCCCCTTCTTCCCAAATACAGGGTGAAAACGCACTTGCGATTCCAAAGTCCCCTATCGCGTCTGTCTGTCTGTCTGTTCGCGATAAACTCAAAAACTACTAAACGGATTTTCAAGCGGTTTTCACCAGTGGATAAAGTGATTCATCAGGAACGTTTTGGTATATCATTTGTCAAGGATTTTTTTATAATCAGGGCGGGACAACGTCTGCCGGGCCCGCTAGTTTTATATAAAATGCATTAGAAGTACATTAAATTAATTAAAATATGCATTACTCACACTACTACTTTAATTTTACACAACATATACACACATGTAAATAAAAAAGACATTTTGACATCCGTCAATAACGGACTTCAAAAAAGGTTGCGAAGGAGGTTGCTATGCTCGACTGTATGTATTTTTTTTACTCTTACGTTCCAATTACCCTTTTTCATTCCACATTCAACAATGATATTATAACATATAAGTATTATTATAATATTTATCATACCTTACATGCTCTTTGAATTTAACTAATAATAATAATAAATATAAATAATAATTTTAAATCTTATATATTAATATGTGAAGCCAAAACTTTGTGCCCCTTTTTAAGCGAATTGCGCGAACGGATGAACTTGAAATTTAGCACTGTTAAAGTTTATATGGAGGAGAGGTGCACAAAGCTATTTTTTTTAATATAAAATGCATTACAAGCATATTAAAATAATTAAAATATACATTACTTACACTACTACTCGAATTTTACACAACATATACACACATGTAAATGAAAAAGACGTTTTGACTTCTTTCATTTTATTTTTACGTTTCAATATTTTTAACATGACTGACGTTGCATGCCTTATATGATCTTTGCAATCAAGTGGTCAAATTGTAGATTAATTTCATAATAATATAATATGTATAATTACATCCACATAATATACATTATTAATTAATTGATAAATAATTTATCTTTAGTACATCTATGGAACCACTGAAATAATTATTGTTCTGTTTGTTCTTATTGAATATCCAAAATTTTACGATTTTAATGATTTTAGCTATCGCTTCATGTCACTTTGCTTCATGTTGTCATAAGAGTAAAGCAATATTACCAAAGTCAATGTCAATATATTAATGTTTAGTATTTTTATGGTAAACTTACTTCAAATGATGATTCAATAAAAAATTTAGCCAAAAAATACTTTGTAAAATCAAAATAAGAAAATTTGTATGCTCGTGAAAGTAATCCATGACTTAGATCTTCGCGGTTACAATGATGCAGTTCAACATGATGTAGCAATTATTTTTAGTACAGTTGATGATGAATTTTGAACAAAAATGAATTCATTTTCAAAAGTTAATGGCAGTATTAAAAACATCTTTGTTTTGGATTCATCATTTGATTCTATTGTGTATCCATTACTTTTCCAAATGGTGATACTGGGCTTATCACTATATACTATACTATACACTATATCATAGTGTACAGACTAAATTTAATTCAATATCACGTAGAAATACCACCCACCCAAGGTGACGTGTAAAAATAATTGAAAGTTGTGTCATGGGTTGCGATAAATTTCTTTATTTTCGTATAGTTATGTTTACTTACAATTTGAGAGCCTTACCACATTATTTAACCGCCTGTTTTTTGTTTCAAATTTATAATTAATTTCAATTTGAAAGAAAAAGGTAAAAAATAACTGAGTAGCCATGATGAAAACCTTTGATTATAGAATCCCTTTGACACAGGAACCCTAATAAAGTTCAAACTTTAAAAAATCAATGAACTATGGTCGAATGTCGACCACTGGTGCCCAATAGTTTCTTTGAAATCCGTAAAAGCTGTATTTGCGGCGGTTAGAGCAGCGGCTTAATTAGATGATTAGTTGTTGATCACTGTCCAGGAAACTGTGCTGTATGATAAAAGTTACCTAAGTAAAATGAGTTCAGAACGAAAATTAGCAACATTAACATACGCTGATAAATTAAAATCGGTGAAAAGTGGAGTAAAAAGGAAAGATGTTGCGGCTCAGTTTGGAATACACAAAAATACATTATCACTTATAATTAAAAAGGAAGCTGAACCCTTGAAAAAACTGTATCTACAAACTAAATTTCACGTGGACGTAGTCCCGGGCGCAGCTAGTATATATATAACGACGTAAATAAAAAAAAAAACCTATTTTTATCAAAATATTTATACAACTGATTCACACTGAAAAACATGTATCCATTTTAATTTATGCAAATAATAAAATACTATAAAATGTGAGAACAACACAGAGTAATGAAAACAATCAACTGCGAAGCAACATTATTGTTGAATCAAAGAGTTTAAAAATGAAAGTGGTGAGTCGATTCCTATTTTTTATATTTAACGTGGTTACTGTAGAAATTACCAGGCGATTATTAGGTAGGTAGGTTATTTATAAGGTATTTTGATAGCTTACCGCAATAAAATTAACTGTATTCCATTGAAAATTTCAATTCTGTTGTATGTGACATAGTTGTGCATATATATATATATATATATATATATATATATATATATATATATATATAAAGCTGAAGAGTTTGTTTGTTTGGTTCAACGCACTAATCTCATTAACTACTGGTCCGATCCGAATTATTTCGGTGTTAGATAGCTCATTTATCGAGGACGGCTGTATATCATCACGTTAAGACCAACAGGAGCGGAGCACCAATGAAGAATATTTCAAAATCGTATTTTTTTCCTTTTGAGAGCTTCCGTTGCGTGTTAGCATTAGCCCAAAATAACTATTCCACGCGGAGGAAATCGCGGGCAGAAATATATTGATAAGCATATAGATCCACCTAATAATAAATAGCCTTTAGACATTAAAACCAGCTTGACGTGTTACTCGAACTGACTATACATCCAATCGATAACATGCTGTGGGACTTTGTTATAAAACCTAACACTATTACCTTTTTTTTTATTTACGTGGGGAAATCCTTTATGGATACGCCACCCTCTCGGAGGAGAGTGTGGGTTATGTCCGACTCGCACGGACTAAAACCCCACGGTGTACCGTCCGCCGTATGGTAGGGGCGGCCAGGGATCGAACCCGCTATCTTCCTGAGAAACTGCCCCTGCAGCAGCCTGGCGATTGAACGCCAGGCTTCATCCTACTATAGAGAGATTACTGGGTACACAACCAGTCGTCTCCCCTCGTCAGCCTTACCTGTGCAATGAGGAGATGGGTCCCCCGACCCATCTCCTCAGGCTCGGCTCGGAAAATGATCGTTGGGTTCCGAACCGTGGACCCCGTCGGACCATATAGTGCCCAGTACCTTATAACTGAGCTACGGCTACATAACACTATTACCTACAAAACTGTTACTGGTCTTAGTAAGCTTGCGACATGAAATGAACAATTTGTTATTATTTCTAGTATTTAAATTATGTCAGTTTTGTTTTTGCGAACATATATTAGAAAATTACACAAGCATATACGTTATAGAAAATTATTTATTAGAACAAATAAAAAAAATTGAGCCGTCACGGGACGGCTGGCAGATGTGAAACATCGTAATTGTTTTGTGTAAGTTACATGCCTAAAACAACAGATTACGACAGGAATAAAAAGATAAAGCATTACAATTTTTTTAATAAAATAATGACTGTTTAATTATTTTATTACATAAATATTCATTTTTATTAAATACAAAAATTCAACTAGGCGCAGGCGCAGTTTTTTGGCGGCATTTTTCAAAGGGCGCTAGGTCGTCGCCGCGTGCCGCTTAACCCTAGTAAAACGAGTGGTCGACAAAACAATTTGAATCTCATGTTTATACAGATAAGGTTGCAAATGTTTGTGTTTTACGTCGCCATGGGTCGCCAAGCCAACAATCAGGTTTACCCGTGGCTATAGATGTTTCACATCAAAAATATATATTTTTACAGATAATTTTATTTATGCTGATTGTGGCAATGGTATCCGGGATCATCGCTAGACCACATTTTTTGAGTGTGGTACCAGAAATTAAGCAAGATGCATTAAAGATATTAAACAATGTGGCGGCAAATATACAATATGGACTCTAAGAGGAGTGGGAAGAACTTGGTTATTATTAATATTGTTATTAATTAAAATTATTTTATTAAACGTAGTTTGCTTTGATTATTTGTGAGTTTATATTCCATGAATATTTTCATTGTCATTTCATCATTACTTTTCAACTCTTATAACCCTTTTCCTGGTTATATCTCTGTTAAATTGTATTGTTAGTGATGTACCTTTATGGAGAAACGCTATGTAGCGAAGTCCTCAAGGTGTCTTTAATATGTTAAATGCCACCGGTGACCGGCAGTCAACTTACCGCCATGGCAGTCACTGGTGAACGGCACATAACTTAGCGGAGACGCTACAGGGGTTACCGACGAGTGGCATTCGACTTAGCGTTGACGCTACAGGCAACATATCTTTGCTAAATTTTACGTGGCATAGTAACGGGTAACAGTTAGTTTAAAATAAAATAGCCTGTTAGTCAGTTTTTTATAACTCCAGTTCAGTTCAGTAGGGTTAATTTAAAAATTAAATTTGTTTATTAGCAGAGTGTCACAAAATTGACTTACATGACTTTCACAACCAATCAGTAAAATCTTATTTTGATATTACGTAGAGACACTTCTTTTTTATTATGTGTACTAGCTGTACCCGCAGCTCCGCAAGCGTTTTTTTAAGTAGTATCAAAGAATTATAAAATTGTGAGACTATGTACAATTACAGAATTGCTCTTTAAAGATAATTGTAAGTACGACGCGCACGCCACTAAAAGTAACATGTAACGTGTACATTAGATATATAAATACTAACAACGTGCCAAATGAGATTTGTAATCAGCAACATATTTGGAACCTTAACCCACCATATAACTACCTCAGTGCTCACTTACACTGTATAAGGTACTAATGAAACAATAACTTAAAATATTATTATAAAGATTTACATTACATTTAATATACATTGCCATTATTATAAGATTTTGTGACTATACAAAAAATAAACGCTTGTCTGTTCCGCAAGAAATTGTATTATGGAACTCTTTACGTAATATTTTTATAATCTAAGATCTTATTAGGAAGACCTCTATAACATTAATGTTATTAATAATTATAATGTCGAATTGTAAACAATAAGCTGATAATTATTACTCTTATTAAAAATAAAAAATGAGTTGAAATCTTGCTAAATTTCATGCAGACAAAGTCGCGGGTAACAGCTAGTCTAAAATAGAATAACCTCAATGACTTTCATAAGGTCCGCTATCTATCAGTGAAAGTCCCGTGAAAATCGATCTAACCGTCTTGGAGATAGCACTGCGGGCGAAGCCACGGTTAACAGCTAGTAGAAACTAAAGTAGCTTGAATTACTTTTTATAAGATCAGCTATCTGCCGGTGAAAGTTACGTGAAGATCGATCGAACCGTTTTGGAGATAGCATTGCGGGCGAAGTTACGGTTCACAGCTTGTATAAACTAAAATTGCTTGAATTACTTTTTATAAGGTCAGCTGTCTGCTAGTGAAAGTTTCGTGAAAATCGGTCTTTAACAGTTAACAGCTAGTCTAAATTAAAATAGACTAAATTACTTGATATGATATCCGCTATCTGCTGGTGAAAGTTCCGTGAAAATCGGTCTAATCGTGTTGGAGATAGCAATGCAGACGAAGCTGCGGTTAATACCTAGTCTAATTTAGAGGAGCCTAAGTACCACGCTGTAATTTCAGCTATCTGCGAGTGAAATTTCTGTCAAAATCGGTCCAGCCGTTTCGGAGATTAGCCGGAACAAACAGACAGACAGACAGACAGACCAACAAAAATTTTAAAAATTGTATTTTTGTTATCAGTAGTATGTATACTTTCGTACCCAATCGGTATTTTTTTTTTATTTTGATATTACATACAGACACTTCATTTTTATTATATGTATAGAAGATATAGAATAGATAGATAAATGACGTCCCTTGTAACTCCTATACAAGATACTTTAGAAATGTGAAATGACTTACGAGGTTTTATTGCTATAATATATTTGCTTATCATAACGATACGACAACAGTAGCCACAGTACGCGATTGATTTTAGAACCTGTGGCTTACTCAAGAAATAAATCTTTTAAAGTTGACAACATTATAATAATTGAATTACAGAAATGCTCTTTCAGAAACATTTATAAGTACGACACGCACGCCACCTACTGTAACATGTAATTGTAAATTCAAATTCAAAAACACTTTATTCAATTTAGGCCCTAAGAAGGCACTTATGAACGTCAAAATTACCACCGGTTCGGAAAACAACCCAGTCATCGAGAAGAACCGGCAAGAAACTCGAACGTAAATAACGTACATTCGGTATGTAAATACTAATAGTGTATCGAATGGGATTTACAATCAGCATAATATCGCGAAACTATATCCGTGTTATAACAAAAAAGATAAAAATGTATTGAACACTTGCTTTAAAAAAGTTTGGGTACTTACTTTCGTATTAAATGCACCGCGCTCGCCGAACGTTCGATATCTTGCTTTTTTATCTCTGTTTGATTAGGTTAGGTTAGATGTGCGATAAAGGATAACGCGAGCTTGCTGCGGCAGCAGTCAGCGAGCGCGATGCATTTGATACGAAAGTACCCAAACTTTTTTAAAGCAAGTATTCAACACGTATGTAACTTTTTTGTAATAACACGGTATATGTTTAACAGTACATTTTCATAATATTTATCTTTGTTTCATTTCTTTCTAAAAAATCGATATATTATTGATACACATGAATGCCCTCAACATTGTATCGATGTTTTATGAGCGATGTCGCATCCCTAAACGGACTAGGGCGAAGCCGGGGCGGATTACCAGTGTACTAAAGACAAGTCGCCCCTTTAATCAAAAAAAGATTTATAGCTCAAAAAGGAGCGCTCCGCGAAGCACCCAGTCATAGCCCATGTTCCACAGGAACGGGCCCAAGGCCGACCCTGTGGAACCCCGCACGCCGTATTGCGTCGAGCCATCTGACCTCTGACGTCCACGAAGGCGACCTCTCTCTCCTCCAGGTACGCCTCCAACAGCCACCGCACTCCGTATGATACCATGCAGCAGACTGTTGAAGGCGTAGGCGATGTCCAAGGACACCGCCAATATTCTATCGCTCTGAGAGGTCGCGTCCGTGGAGACCTGCTTTAGGAAGGTCAGGGCGTCCAACGTGGAACGCCCTGACCGGAAGCCGAACTGCGCGTCCGACAAGTTCGGCCCCACTTCCTCAAGATACCGGACGACCCGGGAGGCAAAGATCCTCTCGAGCGCCTTCCCGGTGTCGTCCAGCAACCCAAGTGGCCGGTACGCGGACGCGCAGCCCGGGGGGCGGCCTTCCTTCGCCATCAGGCAAAGCCGCCCCGTTTTCCAGGGCTTCGGGAACAGTCCAACCGCAAGACAGCGGTCAAACAGCTCCCGAAGCCACCCCCATAGATGGCCCAACGCGATGGCCCTATCGCGAACGCGATCCTATAACATTAGAGGAGGTTCGAATACTATATTAAAGTAAAACTTTCCTGGAGATAAATGTTTTGATTAATTTTTATTTAACCTGTTGTGCTGTGTGGATCTAAATGCTGGTCTACGAAAGAGAAGAGTGAAAAAACAAGTGGAGGCGATGGAAATATTAAGACAGATGTGTGCTGTAATCAAAATAATATGATTAGGAATAAAGATATAACCGGAAGTTTAAAAATAACACTAGTGACAGAGAAGTTGAGGATTAATAGGTTAGCATGGTACGGGCATGTCATGAGAAGTCAAAGGTCACGTAACTAGAAAAATGCTAAGTATGGAGGTAGACGAATATAGGAATAGAGAAGGACTGAAGAAGGTATGGATTGGATTCTGTGAAGCATGATATGTGTAAAGAGGTGTGAATACTGAGATGACGTGGGAGCAGATTACATGCTCTGTGTATGATTATATTTAGGCGAGATAATCAAATGAAATCAAAAATACTTCATTCAGTTTAGGTCCTGAGAAGGAGCATATGAACACCAAAACTACCAACCCAGTCATTGAGAAGGTCCGGAATTTAACTCTATCAGTTTTATGTTTTCATTCTACATATTTTTATAAAAATGTGTTATAGTTACATCTGTTTTTAGAGGATGCACAGAGAGGGGTGTTATTTCCAGACATCACCATCGTTCGACATCGACAAGAGTCGAGGACGAGACGATGATCGTATATTTATTCATCTCTAGATATACCAATGCAACGCCTTCATTCCATAGAATCTGTAATCTTCTATAAACTCTGTAATCTCTGTAATCATTTATATGTATATAATATAATAAAAATAAAGTGTCTGTAAAATATTATTTTTTTACCGATTGGGTACGAAAGTATACACGCTACGAATAACAAAAATGCAGTTTTAAAAATTTTAGTCGCAATGTCTTTTGCCCGTTTGGTCCGGGTAATCTCCGAAACGGCTGGCCGATTTTGACGGATTTTTCACTGACAGATAGAGAATATCATAATAAGTGATTTAGTCTTTTTTAATTTAGACTAGTTGTTAACCGTGGCTTCGCCCGCAGTGGTATCTTTTAAACGGTTCGACCGATATTTATGAGACTTTCACCGGCAAATAGCGGGCATAATAAAAAGTAAATTAGTTTATTTTATTATTATTTTAATTTGACTTGCAATTACCCGCGACTTCGTTCGCATGAAATATAGCAAAAATATGTTGTTCACTGTAAACATCTGCGTGTGATTTATATTTATGCAAGATTTCAAGACGTCAGCTCATTCATTGTTTACGATTCAACATTATAACTATTGATAGTAATTTTGAAGATAGAAGGGGTCTCTCTAATAAGATATTAGACCATAAACGTATTATTTATTGACAATATGGGCTTATTTATCATTATCTGTCTTTAAGTACATTTTTTCATTAGTTCTTTTTACAGCCTAAGTGAGCAATGAGGTAGTTGTATGGTAGGTTAAGGTTTCAAATATGTTGCTGATGTTAAACCTCATTTGATACACTGTTAGTATTTATATATCTAATGTATACGTTACATGTTACTTGGTGGCGCCGTTGCGTTCTCGACGCCATTAAAGGGGTGTTTCTACTTATTTACTTTATTGTATAAAAATGGATGGAGAAAGTAACTAAATCTTCTAGCAAAAGACGATTTTACTTTTGGTATGAACACATTAAAGACTCTAGAATTAATCATAGTTCTGTAATCGGGGGTGTGTAGTATTATGTAGTGATGTTGTGTGGTGGCTTTGGCTATGAACAGGTTGCGAATGCTCAAGATTTTACTTTCTTTATATAGTAGTTCTGTCGGATATCTATAGGGCTTATTAAACATAACTTTAATAATTGATCTTTAATACATTATGTTTCTTTAATACAGTTTTAAAAAATGCGTGCGGAGTTGTAGATACAGCTAGTCTTCCTATATAATTATTTCATTAAGTATTTCTGCATTACAACATTTCGTTTCAGCAAGATAACCTAAGAATATGTAACTGGTTGTAGGAAGTCATGATAATAATACTTATTTATTATTGCCCTCAGTAGATGGAGTTTTGGCTATTAGAGAGATCACTTGAGATAACACCGTTTCAGGGTGATGCCCTTTATTGCGTCACGTCGAGAATGGTTACCGTGACTTGAATATTATATGTTTTATTTTTAATTTCATAGCGTATATACTTAGTACGGCACGTTAGTATTTTATAATCATATTCGCTTTTGGTTAGCGGCTTCGCTAGCGTCAATGTACATTTGGTCTATCCTGCAGAAATATTACATTATTTCTGGGTACCCTCTGTACTCCTGAGAACCTGTATGCAAAATTTCATAATAATCGGGTCAATAGTTAAGACGTGAAAGGGTAACAAACAGTGCGTAGTCGACGGTCACCTTTTAAAGCACTCAGTCAAAGTAGACAACCAATAATAATCAAGATGGTTATAAACAGTTGATACCTCCAGCCAATAGTATTTCAGAACAGAGTATATAGTAGCCAGTCATTAGTACGAGTCAATAGTACTGACGCAGGTCAATAGTAATCCCCAAACATAAATATTTTTCTGTTCTACTTTTCTGTTTGTGTGTTAAAGTACGTAATGTTTTTTTTATTTTAACGTGTTTCACTGCCGATTAAAGAATTCCTTTTAAAAGGTATATCTATATAATACATGTATATTATAGTTTTATATGGTGAATAAAATTCATTCCATTCTAATTAAGTCGCAAGAGGACATTTCAATCGCTTACGAAGTTAATGCTGGCTAATAATATACCTTATGAAGATACATAAAAATAATGTACTACGGTATTGTACATATTAAAAATGCCTACAGAATACCTCTCCTAAGAATAATCTATAATAATAAAGACGAACCCTTAATAATAATTTTTATCTTTTACATATTATAAAAAAATATTTTATTAATCCCGACGATATTTATACAAGTATAGGATTAATCTTTACACAATTAAATACTTTAGTCATATTGGGTATTTAATATAGACCAAAACTGACCTCTTTACGACATACCGTCTTAATGAATATCTTAGAGGATATGATAGCTATTAATTTATTCGCTCCAAAGAAAAGTTGATTGTTAGCCCAGTCATATTAGGTAAAAAAAGAGGTCAACCTCGGAATGAAAGATAATAAGCTGTAAATTGGTATAAACCTTTGTTTTGTCGTTCTAAATGTTGTCTCGAAAGTCACAAGTGCTATCGTGTCCGGGTCTTAAGATATTGAAGGTCAAAGGTCGTAAAAATCGGTGTTTCGTGAATATCTCGCTTTCTATTGTTTAAATGAGATTTGCACCTATTATAAAAGTTGTAGAGTATAAAATTCTCTACAACTTTTATTTGACCTAGGGGGCTCGTCGATGCGCGGGTTTGCGTGCGTGTACCATTTCCGAGCGTTTGTAGGTAGTTTCCGTACTGTCTCTTATGTTTATACTGTGACACTAGTACATTCCAGCCATATAAGTCGAGGTGGATTACTAGTTTAAAATATACCCCAAAGATGGGTTAAAGTAATTTTAACATAATTTGAAGCCACTTTTATTACTATTATTTATATTTTTGTATTTATAAATGATTCGAGTAACAAAATATTACAAAAGAAGTGATTGATAGAAATTTTAAATTAAGTTATCTAAGCTCATTCGATTGAAGTCCGCAGATTTAATAGACCGCGCGTGTAATCTTGAATTCAACGAACACAGCGGTTTTGGGCAATTTAGCTCTGGACGATTTATGCGGCTAAATTTCCATTGTAAACTTAAAATTACTATAACTTAGATTTAATTGTAAATTCAGATTTAATTATGAAGGGATTTTCTAAATTGTAATCAGGTACAATTGTATAAATAATTAGTATTAGAAATTAAAGAGATTATGGTGAATAGAATTTAGAATTACGTTAACAAATTTACGTCACAATTTATCACCAGTTAGTGACAGATTACACAAGTGCGTATGTATTGTCATAATACATACATCAGATCAAAATACAGACGACACAAGTATTACCTGGAAATATATGAGCAACCTGTATACTCGTGTTTCTATGTACAGTAAGCCTGTAACTACACTTTATAACCTTAGTTTCCAAAGTGGTCCAGGAGGACCGCCAGGGGTCTACGGGAGACTCGACGGTGGTCTACGTTAGTTTGATAAAAAAATGGGGATTCACAATTCGTAAGCGGGGTCGACGAAAATTTATCTGCCTTCGATAGTGAAGAACTTAAATGTTGGCTTGACTTCACCTATCAATGTAGGCAGATAATATTTTAAGAAGCTCAGCGACACGCAAATTTTGTTAGTTAGATCTAATCTTCAAATTTTTTGTCCAGTTTTGGGAATATGGTAGAAATGTAACTGCAGGGAGTCCACCAGAACCAGCTAAATTTTGAATGTATACGCATGCATAGAAAACCGACGTGAAGTAACATTGCTTGCATTGTTGCCTTTCGTTCGGTCAGTGAGAGCGCTGGAGGACCACCTCCCTCCACGTTCCCTTCCCCCACGTTCCCCCTCCCCCCTCCCCCACGTTCCCCTTTCTCCCCACTTTCCCAACCCCTCTCCCCAAAACACAGGCTGGCAACACACTAGCGACTACTTCGGTGTTGGTAGTGTCTATGGACGGCGATGATCACTTACCATCAGGTGACCCGCCTGTTCGTTTGCCCCCTATAATATAAAAAAAAAGTGTGTGTGTGTACTTATGTACACGCGTTAGAAGTTATACTTCTTTGGCGTAACAAGATAACAATCTGTTCAAAAATTTTATCTTTCGCCTTAATCTACGTTTGTAGAAAAAAACGACAAAAAAAAAAAAAAAAAACGACGAGCGTACCAACATGCGCGACTAATATCGAGGTTCAATTTCTATTTTGTTGGTAGCTTTTTTTTCGAGACTTAATGAGCGGTTAAGCAGACAGCTTCATACTGTTAATTTTGTGTCACAAAAATTAAAATTTCACTCTCATCATTTTTTCATAACGCGCCTAAAGAAGTATAACTTCAAAAAAAAATGTCGTCCATGAGAAAATAGGTCTGGAATCCTCTGTTTTATAGTATGCACCACTCTTTAAGTAAATTCGATCGATAGCTTGAGAAACCTGTAAATTCTCCACTTTATAAATCTAATCGAGAATTCCAAATCAACCGACTGTCGCATAAACACCTATCTTGTTAGTGGAACGAAGGGATTACAGTACAGTAATACTCCGATTTACGCTACCCGTTTTACGCGAATTCGGAAATACACGGTTTTTCTTTTTGACAGCCGGGCGCATCAGCTCTTCCACTCCGTCTTGTTAGTATTCAGTTTACGACAGGGTTCAGACGTGTTCCGAATTATTTTAACGCAGTGCATTTTATTGACAAGCTTTAATTATGTCATCCAAAAAAACAAAGAATGGGTCATTTCAACCTGACAAGAAAAGAAAAACACTTTCTTTGGCGCGTAAATTGAATCTCATCAAAACATAAATGTGAAAGGAGAGCCAGGTTCAATATTCTGATATATGCCTTGGTTGTTGACTTCAACAACAAAAGATGTGAGATCTAAGTGGGTAAATTCGTATATTCGAACTAACCAAGTAAGACTTTAGGCTAGAATATTATCCCAAGCTATAAACAGAAACGGTATTTTAAGTTGTTATAACATATTTTGTGTTGTTATAAATAAATTTCAGGATTGACCATTGAACTAAGCACCCATTCAGATCTCACTTCTTTCTCGTTGAACTCAACAATCAAGACATATATCATAATATTGAACTTGTCTCTCATTTCACATTTATGTTTTTGATGGGATCTCATTACTTTTGTACATAAATTATTAGTAGTTACTTATTCATAGTAAAATTAATTCCAAATAACTTTTGTTAATCTCCAATACTAAATCCCAGTTAATAACGAAACAAATACTTTTTTTTAATTTTTTTAAATTAGATTTTAAAAAATTAAGGGTTTTATTCCACTCGTTATATATTCACGTGAAGACCTTAAAATCCACATATCAAAGAGCGACTGCCATCAGTTTTGATTGCTATTCTTACATTACAGGCGCTATAAGCAAGTATTCCAAACAATCAATTAATTAAAAAAATATAATAAAATGATAAAAAAAATACTAGTTTCTGATTATTTTCTTTATACTCGCCCAACTACCTATCTGGATACCAAACTTGAACTTTCTAGATCATCTGGAACTAGTTTAGAATTTAGGTCTATAGGTCAGTCAGTGATAATAATGCCAATTTTTGGACGTTAATGTTTAAATAACTGTTTGATGTGTGTTTATAGAATTTGGAACACATATATATCTCACAAGTCTCAATACGTGTGCCGAAATTGACATGTTTATGTGAAATAGTTTTTGAGATATGAGGAGGTGAAAAGTGGAAATGGTTCATGTACACATGGTAACGCGCGCTCGTCATTCTGTTAACTTGAACTTGGCTCAACGCCTCTTGTCAACGCTATCACGTGTCTAGATATGTATATGCAAAGTTGAACCCCGACTTACGCGGATTCTACATACACAGTTATCGTTCGGTCCCACCTATCGTGAATTTTGGTGTATTACTGTATATAAAAACCGCTGGACCCCTTGAAATCTGTACCAAAAGTTTACACTTTTTCTTTTCGCAATTTCCTGGGGACTCGAAATTGCAAATTCATGTTACCGGTTCGTAATACCGTTGTACGGTTCTGAGGGCTAATTACGGTTTCGGAAGGGCCCGAGAACGTCTGCTTCGAGCTTTTTTATTTATTTCAAATGACCTCTTCCCGAGTTAGAAGGACTCTGAACAGTTGTTGTTCGTTATTACATTTGTTTACTGTTCAAAAAACCGGTAATTTAAACTTTGAAGTTTTTTGCTCAAGTGGCCACTTTTTAATTCAATGTTATTAAATAATGGCAGTCACCATGTTCTTTACTATAATTGTAAGTTTAAATTTCTAAATGTTTTGTTTCTGTGTTCAAATTTTCTTTTTATAGAGTGTGCTTATAATTTAAAATACTTCTCGAGGCATTACATAAAAATATAGTGTATTCACTAATTATGGATTTTTTACTAACACATTTACCTTGAACTAACTTTAGGAATCATATGAACACGTCGGTGTGTTAGTAATGAATCTGTTGTACGGGTATCTTCCCTTTCGAAAGAGGGTTATGGTTTGCAATGAGACATTTCCAGGCAGGTGTTATTACAATTAATATTTTTATTTTAATGATACATTTGCTTCACCGGAATTTGTAATATCCTCAGATTGAGATTTGTTTTATTCCCAAAAATGTACTTCTAACAGTGGTATATGCAAAGCTATAAAGAAACTAATGCACTTCTTTTTTCAATTTTGTTGGTTTCGCACAGAAATCATATAGAATTGGCAATATAAATGGAGAAAGGAGTGATCAAAATCAAAAACACTTTATTCAATTTAGGCCATAAGAAGGCACTTATGAACGTCAAAACTATCACCGGTTCGGAAAATAACCCAGTCATCGAGAAGAATCGGGAAGAAACTCGATCTGGTTTATCTTTTAACAAATATTTAGAATACATTAGGTATATGTCACAAACGTTTTTAATGGATGCACAGAGATGAGTAAATTCCAGACATCACCATCGTTCACATATTGATCCACTTTATAATAGCCTTTTGATACCAAAAGCCGTTTGACATGCCACTTAAATTCACAATCCGGCAAATCGGTAATATTCTTTGGGACTTTGTTGTAAAACCTAATACTATTCGCAATTTGATACGATTCACTACTCACTCCCTCGACGTGTTGCAGGGGCATAATATAAAAGTCACCAAGATTTGTCAGTTATGGTTTAGATACAAGTCAGAGGGTTTCGGTTACTATCGTAACTAATGCAGTTACGGATATGAAATTCGATTAGGGTTTTTCTTATGTGAAACTAGTTTTAAGAGAGAGAAATTATGTAAGGGCATTAATTTTGATTTTAAAGATATAGTTATTGTCGATTGCAACTTCTGGATGACATATAATGAAATATGTTATATTTCGTATTAACTATATATATCAATAAAAATGTCTTATAGCAGGGCTTTGAAATTCTGATCGGAAACCTTTTTATGTGAAAAGTGGTGGGGATAAACACTGTGTCGGTTAAAGTGTTGATAACACCGGTTCTCGTTCGATCACCGAAATTAAGCAACGTCGAATGCGATGGATGGATGAGTACTTGGATGGGTAACCGCCTGGGAATTTCACGTGACGTTGGCTGTTTTAACCGAAAAAGGAGGTTACTATGTTCAGTTGTATGTTTTGTTTTACGTATGTTAATCGATATTTTCGTCAATTATAGATCGATTTTAATGATTCTTTTTGTATTTGAATTGGTTATACTCAGAGGTAGTTCCATATATTTAAGAAAATATTCAACCTCTAAGGGGGTGAAATATCGTTTATTTGATTTTCACCCACTTCGTCTCTACATATTTTCGTGAAATTGGAACCGAGTTCAATAATTTTATTATACTCATTAGAAACCAGATATATTTATGGACACTAAAAATGAAAAATATTTTTTTTTTCCAAAAAAAAAATAAACTGACTTCGTTGTGAAAAACCAATAAGGCACTAAAAAGCGAATTATTAAATTATTAAATTAACCAAATTAAATAAAAAATATTGATATTTAACTTACCTAATAATATATTTGAAGTCGATGCCAACCTACATTTCAAATTTGTTGCAGGTAATAAAATATGCATACTATACAGATATACATCATGGGACACGAGAGTGGACCCAAACTTTGCAATTTAGGTTGGCATTGACTTAAAATATATAATTAGGTAGCGCAAATATCAATACTTTTTTATTTAATTTGGTTAATTTAATAATTTAATTATTTTTCGCTTTTCAGTGCCTTATTGGTTTCCCTAAAACTCGACATGGACGATTTAATTTGCCTCCCCCTTTGTGATCGATTTTGTTCTCCGAGATGCTGCTCCATGGCACTACAGCATCTAGTTGTGATATATATCACATGTTGTGATACAACTACACTGATATTAGAAAATCTTTATAGCTACGTTCATTTTTGACAGATGCACAGTGAGAGGTATTAGTTCCAAACATCAAAATTGTTCACATATTAAACCAACCTATAATAAACCTACTTTTTTATGTTTTCTTATAAGTAAGATATACATATATACGAATGTGACGCACATGTGAAACGTATTTTATATGTTATACCAGTGTATCAACTATTACCATACCAAATTTCGTCAAAATCTGTCCAGTAATTTTTGCGTGAATTCCGTACAAACGACAGACATTCAAAAATTTTAAAAACTATGGAAATGTCTTCTGTTTTTGACTTTAAACCCCACCAGAGTATTTTTTCTTCAAAATATTCAATGTACAGATTTCGTCCCGTTAGGCTTTTATTATACATGTCATGGTTGACGTTGGGACGGTAGTTAGTTATAAAGGTATGACGTCAATCATAGATCATGTTCTCCTTGTCCATTATCGATCAGTCAGTAATATCTTCGAAGATGTGAACGCCCCGACGATCAGAGCGAGACTGAATGCTGCTCATTTTTTTTTTCTCAATCTGATTACGTTGTTGACCTAGACAGTTCTTAACAGCTTCACCTGAACTACTGGGGCGAGCGCTGAAGGCAATCATTTCAATTTGTTTTTGGGTGACTAGCTCGGCTAACACACCTCGGCTCGGGCAAAAAAAAGTCGCAACCTATCGGGCTTAACCTAAGCTAAGCTACCTAGTCATACGTATATAAGTTATTGAAACATGTTTTTTTTTTCTCGAACTGATTACGCTATTGACCCAGCAAGGTCAGCTTCACCGGACTACTACATATATGTGTACAAAGCATACATACCTCAATGACTCCTATATGTATTTTGTATCGGATAATTTTTCTCTAAACTATACAAGTTTGAACGGGAAAAAAAGCCGCTCCGTTATTGCTACGCCTTATATAGGCTTGCTTCGTAGTAAAGGGTAGTGCGTAATATTTATGTCAGTACAAATACTTTTTGACGATAGAACGGGCATTTGCGCCGACATACATATAGATTTAAAAAAAAGTGATAGGTAATATAATGTATGTAATTTTAAAAGTAATAACATCAGTATTATAACCATACTGTTAAAACATTCTAACAAAAGCACTGAAGAGGCGCGTAAAACTGTTATAACAAACCAAAAGCAAGTGAAGCAAAAGAATTTGGGAAGTGACCCCCTAAATCTCGAAAACACATTTATCCCGCAGAACATTCCGAAGGCACCAGTAATTAGACTAAAAGGTTTATCCAACACATAAATATACTTTAGTATTTACGAGTTTCGGCTTCGTTGTAACGTTTAATGATTATAAATCTGCGAAGGCCACTCTGTATTTTTAACAAGCGATACATAGACTTTGTCCTGCAGAACATAAATTGTTATTTATCACGTGTAATACTTAACCGTTTACATGGGAATTAAACTAAGCTCGTGTACAAGCTATGGGCTTGGAACAGTGACACGTGGGAGGTTTAATGAGTTTATTAAATTAGTCCTTTTGAATCATAGTTACTAATGCAACTTTCATGTAGAAATTTGCTCTTCTAAGTCATTATGATCATTAAAAATATCATCAAAGTAACCTATGCATAATAAATGCAAAACGTAATTAAAATAAAATAGTAACAAAGGTAACAAAATAAAGTAAGAAATAACTTGAGCTAATGAATAATTCTACTAATATTATGAACTAGCTTCTGCCCGTCACTTCGTCTGCGTGAAATAGTTATTTTGGGCTAATGCTAACTTTAACTCACAACTTCGTTTATGTAGAAGGTAAAGACATTTTTAAATAATACGTACGTTTACCCCGATATTGAAACAATCTTCATTGGTGCCTTGTGATGATATATAGCCTATAGCCTTAATTAGTGTCGGCACAACAAGTTTTCCACTTCTACTCTCCCCTGTCAGATGTCATCTCAGTATATACACCTTGTACACACATATTTTTTCACACAATCCATTCACACCTTTTTCGATCTTACTGTACTCCCACATCCGTCCACCTTCGTACTTCAAACTTTTCATGTTACATAACGTTCATATCTTATCATAATGTACCATGCTAACCTATTACACCTCGACTTCTTTGTCGCTGTTCCTATTTTCAAACTTCCTCTGATATACGCATTCTTAATCTAATCCATTCTAGTTACAGCACACATCTATCTGAACATTCGCATCTCTGCTACATGTAATCTTCTCTCATCTATAACTTTCGTAGCCTAGCACTCTTTAATGAAAACTAAATGGCATAAAAAAATTATTTTAGCCCTATAAAGATTTAAGTCGTTTGAATACTATCTCACTTGACATCGAATTCTCAAGTAACTATGTAGCTTAAATGGTACCATATTTATAACCACATTGTACATTATCATCTTAAAAGAGGTTATAATCTAAAAGAATTTTGATATAATAGATATGAAGGAAAGATAGAATGGATAGAAGGATCCTTCTTTAGATTTCATTACAATATATTCTTTCACCGTGACTTATACATACCTCATTCCAACTACTATTAAAAATGCGAATGTTAGTTTGTTTATTAACCTTTCATGTCTTAATTGCCCATTATGATAAAATTTTGGACAATTTAGAAGAATTTTGGGTACTTTTTATATAGAAGAAATATACTGTTATGACACAGATAAAATCTGCGTTAACGCGTGCAAAGTCGCGAGTAAAAGTTAATAATTATATCATCATCATTACATAGTATAAAACAAAGTCCCCTACCGCGTCTGTCTGTCTGTCTGTTCACGATAAACTCAAAAACTACTGAACGGATTTTCATGCGGTTTTCACCACTAGATAAAGTGATTCACGAGGAACGTTTTGGTATATAATTTGTCCAGATTTTTTTTATAATCCGGGCGGGACAACGTCTGCCGGGCCCGCTAGTTATAGTATAAATAAAGGTAACAGTATTATAATATCTGAAAAGTAATCCTAGACTTACATTGCTTATCGAGTAAAAGAAGATATATATTTTCAAAGAAAATTATAACATCAAGCAGGTCTTTTGTAAATTGAAGTATTAATTATATTTGGATAAGCTTCCTTCCAACTATCAGGAAATACCTGTTCCCTATATATATAGTTATATATATGGTGCAAGTACTCCAGTGCCCTCATTGGTAAATGCTTGAAAATGTTTAATATATTATCTATTCTTAGACTAGAATTACCAACTTCAGAGCATACCAATAGCAATTCATGAATTGATATGTTAACAGGCTTATCATTGTTAGAAACGTCGAAATTTAAACCAATTTCCTTTTCAACAGAAAAATACAAAACATAGTATTGCATAAATTGGTCATAATAATTACTTGAACTGGAATTAATTGCAAAAGTTTCAGCTAATAGGTTTGTGGTTTCCGCAAGATCAGATGTGAAAGTACCATCAACATTTTGAAGTTGCTGACGCCGCGATTGTCGAGGTCACCGTAGGCGTGCGGGGGTATCTATGATAAATTAAGTGGACTGTATATGCGGGGGTGCTATGTTTGATGTTCAACTATTGCGATCAGTTACGACTAAGGAAACAAGGGTAGGAAGGAAACTTGGCACATACCTCGCGGCGATGCAGTCTCCACGTGGCTAGCCGGCTAGGTGATTCTCGTTTCTTTCCACTGGGTTTCCTCCCTCACAACACATATTGTTTATAATGTATGTCGGCACGTATGTAGCGATGCGTTTATTTCTCACTCGACCATGCAAAAACTCAAAATGTTAGCATGCGGCGCAGCTCGGCGCGGACACAACCACTATCCGGCGCGCAAACTACAAGACGATAGCAGTCGAACTAACACAATGGCCGCCGCGCGTCCGTCGCGCGCGGCGCGGCCCACCACACTCGCGGCCGCAATCGAAACTAACGGCGCGAGCGTCGCGCTCGCGGCGAATAAGCATGTGCCATAGTTAAAGGGAAATGTGATTGGGCAAGGCTAGAAAGGTGGCGTGACCTGATCGCAATTAATTTGTCGGGCTTCAAAGTGGCATGATTTAATCCATAATGCGGGAATTTTCAAACATACATAAAGCGGCGCAACCATCTCCCCCGGCTTGAAGGGTTCCCTTCAAAATGACTAATCTAAATCGAATCTACATCAAATCAAGTCGAATCTATACCAAACTAAATCGAATCTACACTAAGTTAAATCGAATCCACGCTAAGTTAAATCGAATCTACACTAAGCTAAATCTAAGGTATGCTAACCACTGCTATTGCTGATTAGGCAGAGGACAGAGACGAATAACAGGACGTAAATACGATCCGGTTGCGGTTGTAACTCGAACAATGCGAGTAATTCCATTAGCTCCTGGAAATACTTCCTCAACAACACCTAATGGCCAATGTAGATTCGATTTAGTTTGGTATAGATTCGACTTGATTTGATATAGATTCGATTTAGATTAGTCATTTTGAAGGGAACCCTTCAAGTGTATTTTCAGTTATAAGAATCACAATAGTTCCAACAGTAATTGGAGTCGATGGTGTATTCCATTTTTGACGCGACTGTAATGTGTGCAAATAATCTGTTCTCCAACGCTTCCAGAACGACTGGACGAGTTTATCCAATAAATCGTAACGCGAAAGAACATGCAATCGATTTTCATCTATATCTCTACAAGGTAGGTACTTGAGAGGAGTCATGTTTAAAAAATGTGCGGGCGTTAGTGCTAGTGGCTCTGAAGGATCACTAGACAACGTCCGACATAGTGAGCGGGTGTTCATAACCGCTTCCACCTGAGTGAGCACCGTGCTCAACTCTTCAAAGGTAAGTATCTGCTCGCCTATTACGCGATACAGATGTGATTTTAAGTTTTTTATATTGGCCTCCCAATTTCCTCCAAAGTGACTTGCGGTGGGAGTATTCAACGATCATTTGATGCGGTTTTCAGCTAATACTTGAGCGAATTCAGTGTTAAAATACTTTGATCTTAAAAATGCATGCAATTCTGTGATATTACGTTTAGCTCCTACGTAATTTGTGCCATTATCCGAATACATTTGCCCCACAGGGCCACGATGCGACAAAAACCTTTTAAACGCTGCCATGAAGCTTGATGTGCTTAGGTCGCCTACTAATTCTATATGAATTGCACGAGTTGTCATGCAAACAAAAAGACAGACGTAAGCCTTCGTCGAACGAATACCATGACGACGTGAAATCGTTACTCTAAATGGACCGGTGTAATCCGTTCCAGTGTGTGCAAATGGCTTAACTGACTCTACTACACGACAAGAACGATGGTCGGCCATTTCCGGAGCAGCAGCTCTCGGATGGAGCCTATAACATGGCACACATTTGTGTACCCTAGAGCGAATCAAATTACGAGCGGAAAATATCCAGTATTTTTGTCGCAGGATCGACATCAACAAATCAGGACCAGCGTGACAATTTATTTTGTGATAATAATCTACTAAAAGAGTAAGAACATGGTACTTTCGCGGCAAAACCACCGGGTGCTTCTGGTCAAATGCCAAGTTTGATTGGCTCAAACGGCCACCAACTCGTATGAACCCATCTTGTAAGGTGGGTTTTAAACGCTGAAATGCGCGACTACAGGGTTTGTTGCATTTAAGATTCTTCAATTCAGTGGAGAAATAGTTACGCTGAAGCTCACGGAGTACAATTAACTCGGCTTTATCAAGATCAGCCGCAACTATATACTCACCCGGAGGTAATATTTTAACAAAACGACACATATATACTAAGCAAAGCAAGAGTTTAGACCATGAGGACAGTCTATTAGACAACAACAATACTGGTGACTCCTCACGTGGTGCAACTGTAACCAAAGTATGCTTCTTTTGTTCTGGTGGTTCTGACACAGTTGATCGATTGAAAGGGGTAATAGGCCACTCTTCTGGCGATGCTTGAGTCCATGAAGGGCCGTGAAACCATAGCGGATGATCCAAAATCTGTGCAGGTGTTAGCCCCCGAGATAGGCAGTCTGCAGGGTTATCCGTACTAGTCACGTGGTAGAGATTTTGCGGTGATAATTCCGATTGAATTTTTGTGACTCTATTGCCAACAAAGGTGTCCCAACGATGGGGAGAAGAATGAGCCCAACACAAGGCTACGGTTGAATCCGAGAAAAAACTCTATTTATATGAATGCGGTTATGACAAGCATTGATAATTGTGCCAATGAGTTTTGATAGTAAAAGTATACCAGAAAGCTCAAGGCGCGCGAGAGACACCACTTTACGAGGTGAAACCTTAGACTTGGCAGTGATAAGGCTCACTGAGAGGCTGTCATTATTCTGAACGTGAAAGTAAACAACACCTCCATACGCGTTCTCACTAGCGTCTGCGAACCCAATAACTGTAACGATGCTATGTTTATTGGTACCGATATGTCGTGGAATATTAATTTGGTCGAGCAAAGGAAGCTCTTCCCTAAAGCGAGCCCACAAATTTGCGATACTATCTGGTAGCTGGTCATCCCAGTCACAATCTAACAACCAAAGCTCTTTTATAAGAAGCTTTGCATATAAAACTACAGGTGCTACAAACCCCATTATATCCCATATTCTCGCTACACAAGACAATATGGTGCGTTTGGTGCAAGTTTGTGGAGTCGAACAGATTTTAAGACTGAACGAATCTGATGTCGGTGACCAGCACAAGCCGAGAATCTTGTGCAAATCACCCTCGTCAAACTCCTTAACAGTTGACAAGCGATATGATGGCGGAATTGAATTCAAAACTCTTCGCGAGTTGCTAGTCCATTTCACTAGATCAAACTGACCCGCTTTCATGAGATTAATTACTTCAGCGGCAGTTTCAATGGCCTCTGTCTCGCTCTCTATAGAATAAAGAAAATCATCCATATATAAGCTAGTCTCTATAGTTTCCTTAGCCTTTGGATATGCAGATCCCTCATCGGAGGCAAGTTGCTTTATTGTTCACAGAGCATGAAAAGGACTTGACGTCAGCCCGAAACAAACACGATTAAACTCGTAAATCGTCAGCTTTTCTTGCGGGGAAAATCTATACAAAATGCGCTGAAATCTACGATCATGTTTGTTTACACCGATGCAGAGAAACATTTGACGAATATCGGCTGAAAGGGTAATCGAAAACAAACGAAAGTTAACTATAATATCGAACAAGTTCCCTTGCAGATTTTGTCCTCTATATAATATGTCATTCAGCGAAACTGACGTACTGGTCTTGGCGCTACCATCTAGAACCACACGCAATTTCGTAGTGAATTTATCTTCTCTAATAACTCCATGGAGTGGTATGATATACGACGGAATATTCATAGACTCTGCTGTTTCAACAGGCGCGGGCGAGATGTAACCTTTATCTAGGTACTCGATTATAACGTCGTCGTAAGCTTGTTTCAACTTAGGAGACGCTAGCATTTTTCTTTCTAAACAATAAAAACGTTTTTCAGCTAATCGACGAGAATCACCGAGAGAAAAAATATCACCCTTAAAGGGGAGCGCGACAACATAACGACCGTCTTCCTCTCGAGTAGTCGTACGGCTATAAAACTCATCACAGGCTTTGTCTTCTGGGCTGAGAATAGGAGGACAACTGACTTCTTCAATTTCCCAAAATTCACGAACGGCGGCTTCTAGTGGCTCGGTGGTGCAGCAGTAAGACACGGTCGAGCAAGAATCCATGCGAGCGGGAGCGGTACCTACAATAACAAATCCAAGAACTGTTTCCAGTGCGTGCGGTGTGGCTTGTGATGGATGACCGGGAACCTTACGTGATAACAGGAGGTGCGGGAAAATCGAAGCTCCAACCAACATCTCAATATCTCCTGGAATAGCATAAGTATCGTCGGCCAAAGGCAAGTCACCAAAATTCGACAACAATGAAGTGTTGACTGAGATCGTCGGCAAACGTTCAGTCACCATATCTACAACTAACGAATCCATTTCAAAACTAATTCTCAAATCAAAACGTGAGCTAAATTTAATTTTTACAGAGCCCCGAATGGCTTTTACGGAACCTCCAATTCCCTTTACAACAGAACCTACTGAGTGATTATTTATATCTAAACCAAGGCGCTGACAACACTCGAGTGTTACAAAATTACTCTGCGAAGCGCTATCTAAAAGAGCGCGAACACTATGTTCCTTCCCACAAGTATCTACAACTATTACACGAGCGGTCGCGAGAAGCACAGTAGTAGGAGTTCGCGATAACGATAACGAGCACAATGCAACGTCATTTGAATGACTTGTGTGAGCGGCTGCGGCGCGCGCGTTCACAGTGTCCAACTGCACGTGGACAGTGGGCGTTCGCGAGGCAGCGCCAGGCGGCGACCGCGCGATCGCGTATCGGCCGGGCTCCGAATTTGGAATTTGGAAAACCAACTCTGCTCACATTAGATGCGGCATTATTATCATTAAAATGAAGCAATGTATGATGCCTGCTTTGACATCTACGGCAACTAGAATTAGAATTACAACAAGAAACACGATGTCCAGCACTAAGGCAATTGATACACAAATTATTGACCGGAACAAATTTATAACGCTCACTAGGTGTAAGTTTTAAGAAACTCGAGCATTTATAAATATGGTCATGATGAGCGTGACACAACGAACAAACAGACTGCGATGTAGTATTAACATATGTCTGAGTGGATTTGAGTGGTTTGGATACCACCTCCATTCTACGATCGAAAATAATTTTCTTTGTAGCTTCATGTTTTGGTAACGAGGTCCGTTGCAATATTTTAATTTGATCTCGCACAAATAACAATAATTCATCGAAAGATGGCATTTTACAACTACGCTTATCTGATTCGAATGAACGTGCAGTTTCTGAATCTAATTTCTTTAGGGCGAGATATACAAATACAAAATCTGAGAGATCATCGACTTTCAGGTTTTTTAAAGCGGCGACCGAGCATGCGAATTTATCTAAAAATTGTTCTTAATTATTAGGCGATGCAGACGAAATAGGTTTTAATTCAAACATTTGATCTAGATACGAAGTGGCTAGTAGTCGTTTATCTTCGTATTTATTTTTAAGAAGATTAAAAATCAATAAATAATTGTCTGCGCATGGTGTTATACCGGCGCAGGTGGATCGAGCCTTGCCAGTTAACTTCCCTATTAAATAATACAATGTTTCTGAGTCTCTTAATGACGTATTATTATGTACAGTACTTTCGAAGCTAGCGAAGAAAAGTGGCCAATTTTTTATATCGCCATTAAACTCAGGAATCTCAATTGGAGGAAGCCGAGGTAGTCTATTATGGCTCACTGGTTTGATCTCTGTTTCCGACTGTATTGTTTTGGCGGCTCGCTTTACACAACCTAATAAATCTTCGAACGATGACAGCGATTGATAATCAATTACTGACGCGGAATTTAAACTTAATCTAGGCTAACTATTTTGTCTAAAATGGTTTCAAAGTCGCTATGCAAGATATCTACGGTTTCCATTTCACACAAAAATGATTCTCTTGATGCTGCATTAGAACTAAGATCCTTCACGCGATCACAAATGCTTTGCATGCGAGCAAAAATTCTATCTCTTTTTGCATATAACACCTTTAACTGTACATCCAAGTCTTGTGTAGTGAGTCGTGTAAGTGCCATGATGATTCAAAATAAACGAAATAAAAATAGAATACGTCCGTATATATTTAAATGCACTTCCGAAATAAACAAAATAAAAACAGAATACGTCCGTATATATTTAAATGCACTTCTAAAATAATAAGCTTGAGAATTTACGTATCGTATGTCTGTTACCGTGCGGTCTATTTAACGAAAAAAATATAAATACACTACAAAAAATAATACCGAGATAACATTTACATAAACTGCCTCAAGTAATTAGAAAAAACTAGAATATGTAGATAGGTACGCATTGACGAAAATAATACCGAGATAACTTTTACATAAACTGCCTCGATAATTAGAAAAAAAACCAGAATATGTAGGTAGGTACTTATCGACGCTCACTAAGCTCACTTCTTAACCAGTGCTAATAATAATTATGAGATTCTACGCGAGGTGAACGAAATATTACGAAAACAAATTAAGTATAACTTGTAATGAAATACTTTTCAACAATTTATTTATAAACTAAAAGAATACGTGAACAAAGAGATCGTTATCTTATTTACCTGATGCGGGGCGAACAATAATATAAAGGTAAACAAGTAATACAAGTATAAATTGCGGTTGAAACGAAATAATTAAGCATACAATATACTTAATAAATATGCGGCTAAACAACGATTTATAGTTTGTTCGAGTGAGAAATACGAAACAATTAGTGTATTTAACTACCTACTAATAATTAGAAACGGTAATTGACATTAATGCGATTTCTTTTCACTAATTAACTGCTAATATCTATCAATCTACAACTACAACTGGTACAATCCGGCTCGACTGGACCAAAATTTATAGGTGACGCCGCTGCGATGTCGACGTCACCGTAGGCGTGCGGGTGCGTGGGGTTTCTATGCTAAATTAAGTGGACTGTATGTGCGGGGGTATGCTATATATTTGATATTCAACTATTGCGATCAGCTACGACTAAGAAAACAAGGGTAGGAAGGAAACTTGGCACATACCTCGCGGCGATGCAGTCTCCACGTGGCTAGCCGGCTAGGTGATTCTCGTTTCTTTCTACTGGGTTTCCTCCCTTACAACACATATTGTTTATAATATATGTCGGCACGTATGTAGCGATGCGTTTATTTCTCACTCGACCATGCGAAAACTCAAAATGTTAGCATGATGGCATGATTTAATCCATAATGCGGGAATTTTCAAACATACATAAAGCGGCGCAACCAGAAGTACAATGTTGTTGAATCTAATGTTTCGATCATTCAGTTTTTATATTTTTTTCCATTCGTTCCCAATGGGGGTTTTATTGTTAATAGTTGATACCCAATTTTCTCAACACTTCTTCTTATTTTCTTTAACCAGTCCTCTATAGAACGCTCTCTTATTCTTGTCTTAAATTTTGTACACCGAATTAGGATCATATCTGGCATATCGTTTAAAGAGTTCTAAAGCCTTTCTTGTTTCTTTAATTGCAATTTTACAACCATAATTCCATTCATGCCATTAGGTAGATTATTTTTCCATAAAATACCAGATGGTTTAGGTATTGACGTGTCGGCTGCCTCGAGGACGGCTTTAGTAAAAATTTTAACGATTTCATAGACACCATATTCAGAAATTTGATTTGATGATGCTAATTCAGAAATATATAAATCGTCTTCATCTATAACTATAATAAAACTGTAACAAAGCCAAATCTGTACATTAAATATTTTTTGAAAATTTTGATCGGGGTAGACCTTGTTATCGATATAGAAGCCAAAAATAATCCTTTTGCAATTTTTGTCTGTCTGTCTGTCTTTCTGTCCCTGTGAACACGCATCACGCTGAAAGTACTGAACCGATTTTAACGAAACTTTACACAGTAATAACTAATATTCCAAGGTTACATTTAGGATACTTCTTGTCCCATAAAACGCAAAGGTTTCTCCAGGAAAACGAAAGGCAAAAAATTGTAGTTAATGTAATTAGACTTTTTTGCGACACCTTAGTACAAGAGCCAGCAACGTTGGAAGAACGAGAATTTTAGAAAAGCTGGTTCTTTAATATGAAGATATATTATGCCCTTCCAAACAGGATTCAGGACACCTGGTAGCCGGTTAACGTTGTGTTTTTTAATGCGCATCACACCTTTACAGGTCAAAATTTTGATTTATTATTTAGGAACATTTTTTCCAGTAACTTTTAAACGCTATTAAAGACATGAATTTATCACTGCCAGATAATTTTGTTATTGACAATAATGTGCCCGATGATATTCTTTATAAATAAAATAATTAATATCAAACCATTTTATTTTTTCCATTGCAAAGAACATATTTCATTTTATTAACCATTATGATATTGAGATTTCACCGTAAACAATAAAAAAATAACGATAAACGTAGACTTGGGACTGACGCCATCTAGAATACATGCGTCTCTAACAGGCGCTTCCACAATTATCGCTATCTTTATCATACAGCCAGTGTTGCGCTAAGCTATAGCTAAGTTATTCTATACATATTATTTTTAATTTACCCTCTTTATGTATAAATAAAATAATATTAAAATTACATCTATCTTAACATGGTTTGGACATACTTTTTTTTCACAAAAAATAGCATCGCGCACATTATTGTTAATAACAAAAATGTCTGGCAATAATAATTTCATGTTTTAGTAGCGTTTCAAAGTCAGTTAAAAACAAAACATTCTAAAATTATATAAAAATCAATATTTTTGCCTGTAAAGATGCGATATGAACTAATAAACGCAACGTTTACCGGAAGCCAGGTAGCCCGCACGCTGTTCGGAAGAACATATAGATATATAAAAAACTGGCTTATTGAGATTTGCTGACAAAACCGTTGCTAGCTCTTAGATGAATTGTTACAGGCAAGTGACAGTTAACGCGTCGTGCTCATATCTTTTTAATATTTATATTTTTCTTCAATACAGTGGAGTGTAAAAAAGTTTTAATACAAGTTGTTATGATATGTTAGTTATGATATCATTTAGTGTTTAATTTCTCATTATTTATTTTATGAATATATTTTATCGTTTAATTTAACCTTAACTCTGTCAACTTGATATTTTATAATGTAAATTATACCGACTGTATAGTAAACGCCCAAAAAAAGGGAAAGGAATTTCGTTCCAACAGAAGGTCCGTAGAATTCTCAAGCGTTTTTTTACATTACCGCCAATATATGTAGGTTAGTTTTTATTTTAATTGAACCCGGTAGATGATGCTACGAACGAATTGTACGCTTATTTTAAAAGATTTCTCACATACCATCTGGGTATATGTTTGAGTGATTCCCTTGATAGTTTGGATTCACAATTGGAAACGGTAGGTGTGGCTGGAATCGGGTTTTAGGTTTATTAAAATTTCGTGTTTAAAAATACAATTGAAACCAGTGATAACCGATTTGGTGCAGACGAAGTTGCACGGGTCAGCTAGTTCGTAATAAACGTCTTCATTAAACATGACCCAATTTGCTTTGTCGAACTTCCATTTCCTTGGAAATATAATATTGTTTAATAAATTTTCATTAGCAAATTGTGATCTAATTAAAATTGGATAATTGTCACTGTCATATAAATCTTCTAAAGCGTTCCATTCAAAATATGATAATATATTTTGTGAAGCTAAAGTTAAGTCTATAATGCTTATGCGACCGGTATTGCTACCAAAATGAGTAGTTTAGCTATTATTCAATACACAATTTTTTTTACTCCTCAAGCCATTCTACTATTATCTTACCTCTGGTATCGCATTTATCAGAACCCCAATAAAAATGGTGACCGTTAAAATCACCCATGATCACAAAAGGCGTCGGAATATATTTTATCTAGTTACGTGTAACTTTATTTAAGAACCCAAGTCAATGGTTGTTGATGATAAGGATCCGGCTCGATTGGACTAAGAGATGATGGTGCTTCCTTCGATCGGAAACCACCTGTGATGTGAATCAAATGCGATATCAGCGAGAAAAGTAGCGAATGTTGTGATCACTCACCGGGTCGTTCGAGGTTCGATGCCGGCTGGTTTGAGGTTCGATGCCGGCTGGTTCGAGGTTCGATGCCGGCTGGTTCGAGGTTCGATTCCAGTGGTCGGCGCCGGCGAATTGCGATGGTGCAAATAGGTTATGGCGAAACGAGGAGCGATGCGAATCGAGCGCGCGAGCTTCGCCTACGATGTGTGCGAGCGAACTGGTCCGGTGGAACAATCGCCGGGGGGATCGACAAACAAATGTTCCCACCCTCGCTGACACTATTTTTCCTAATTGACTATTTACACGGCCGCAACAATGGTAATTTTCTAATACGTAGAACATAATGACGGCCTGGGCTTGATGTGAGTTTACAATTATAGTAATGCTAGTTTTTATTCGCGGCTTTCTTCGCCTAAATCTAGATTTGACTTACACCTAGGACAGCAGTTCTCAACCTCTTTCACTGAGCAATGCACTAACATACACTTTACAAATATCGCGATATCTTTAACAAACTTAAATGAACATTTTTTGATAGTTAACCTGAATATATATGTATTATTGCGTAAGAACATGGCAAACAAACACATAGCGTAAATAAAAAGAGTTGTGTGGTTTTATGAAACCACGGTAAAAGTGTAACTTTTTTTCACACTATAAACATTTAACTAATAATAGTCTATACACTACACGGTCAGCTGCTGCGAACTATAGGCGCCGCCATATTGGCCCTGGCTGCTCTGACGAGCACCTTTAACTTTATCCATACTCCGCGGCCGACCATCACGCGACATGCAACACACAGACGAAAAAGTTTGAGACGATGTAATAAAAGTTTCACTTTAAAACTAGGAACTTAATATTAGTATGCGATGATAATATTATCGTCTTTGTAAATTTCTCGATACACTCGATAAGCCCTAGCTAGCGACATGACATATCCAATGATATTATAACTAAAAAGTTGTAGATAACTCATAAGCGCTTCGGCAACGCCTTGTTAAAACTTGGCTAGCTAGTTTATTTTTGACGGCTGCCTTGTTAATCCGCCCGTATCTGATTTTGATCACGTACACTTGGTTTATTCATCTTTAAAATATGTTAGATAGGTATCTATATATATATTTCTCATACTTAGCATATTATTTATTATTCGCATATAATGCTTCTGTCTCTCTCTAATTCTCTCACAACCTAAAACCTACATCTATACCTATCTCTTTTTCGTTATACATTTTTGTTTCATAAGATCCAATCACACGGCCTCTAAAGAAGTTTTACCACTAGGCTCAACACTAAGAAATATAGACGCTGTGAGCGATATAGCCAAGAACGAATGTTGAACCATCCTATAAAACAGAACACTCGACAAACAGACAACAAATCCACAAAAACGCTTGTTATACAGGTGGAAGTTTTCTCGTTGCAACAAACCTTTATGTAAGTAAAACACAAAAAGACAAAATTCCCAGTCCGATAAGAAATATTTTTCTCTGTATCTTGAGATATTGGAAAATAAACTTTTCAAAATTTACATTTTATTACATTCTCCTCGGTTACGTAGATTATGGAGAACAGCTTGTTCGATTCACAATCGCTGCATATTATAAAACAAAATCCTCCGGCGCGTATGTCTGTCTGTCTGTTCGCGATAAATTCAAAACCAACAGAGCGATTTTTATTTCACGCGGTTATTAATAAATTGAGTAATACACGAGGAAGGTTTAGGTATATAATTTGTGAAGATTCTTTGTAAATTCGTTAAAATATAAGGTTTTTTTTATATCATAGGAGGCAAACGAGCATGTGGGTCAACTGATGTTAAGTGATCACCTACGTCCATAGACACTAGCAACACCAGAGGAGACGCAAGTGCGTTACTAGCCTATGTTTGGGTTGAGGGGAGAGAGGGGATGGGAGATGGGCCTCCGGTGCTCTCACTGACCGAACGAAGCGCAACAATGCAAGCACTGCTACTTCATGTGGACATTTCTGTGGGTCGGGTGGTAGTACCCCGAGCGAGCCGACACATTCATGCTGAAACCAGTAATAGCTTCAGCGTGGCTCTACCACATACAGAGTAATATCGGAAGTATCGGAAAAAGTCAAGCCACTTAAGAACTTTCGGTCAAAAACGATTCTTAATCCCAATGAGATATAACAAAACAGTTAAGATACGTAGATGAAGTCACGGGAATCAGCTAGCTGTAATTAAGTAAAGGTCGTTTATATAAAAGATAAAATAGAAAGTAGTGGTTATATCATATATATTAATACGTGAAGCCAAAACTTTGTATCCCTTTTTAAGAAAATTGAGTGAACGGATGAATGTGAAATTTGGCATAGTTAAAGTTTATATGGAGGAGAAGTGCAGAAAGCTATTTATTTTATATAAAATGCATTATAAGTACATTAAATTAATTAAAATATGCATTACTTACACTACTGCTCCAATTTTACACAACATATACACACATGTAAATAAAAAAGACATTTTGACATCCGTCAATAACGGACTTCAAAAAAGGTTGCGAAGGAGGTTGCTATCCTCGACTGTATGTATTTTTTTACTCTTACGTTCCAATTACCCTTTTTTATTCTACATTCAACAATGATATTATAACATATCTTATATATTAATACGTGAAGCCAAAACTTTTTAAACGAATATCGCGAACGGATGAACTTGAAATTTACCATAGTTAAAGTTTATATGGCAAAGAAGTGCACATAGCTATTTTTTTATATAAAATGCATTACAAGCATATTAAATTAATTAAAATATACATTAGGTGGTAGGTATAATTTTTAGGTGACAGGACTGCTTTCACTTCATGTCACTTTGCTTCATGACATCGATTTTTTTTAATGTACATATAATTTAAAAAAAAGTGGCAAACAACTGAGTAGCCATGATTAAAACCTTTGATTATAGAAATATAATCCTTCGACAAAAGACCTCTAATAAAGTTCAAACTTTAAAAAATCAATGAACTATGGTCGAATGTCGCCCACTGGACGCCCATTAGTATTTAATGAAATTCGCATAGTAAGTAGACTAAGTATAGACTAAATAATAGTGACTAATTATAAAAAAAATCCTTGATAAATTAAATACCAAAAAGTGCCCCATGAATCACTTTGTCTATTGGTGAAAACCGTATGAAAATCCGTTCAGTAGTTCTTGAGTTTATCGCGAACAGACAGACAGAC
>AP028447.1:6295115-6363300 GCA_036509395.1 Antheraea yamamai
ATAACCTTAATTTTAACGAAATGCTCCAGCTGAATTCGGTTTCTTTTATCTCGTAGTCCTCTTTCCATACGGTTTGTTTTCAAAGAATTTAATTTCGAAAAACTAAATGGAATACCGTCGACGTGCGACGGCATGAATAGTAGCAAAATATTTTATTCATTAAACTTTTTATTCGCAAGCCTATCCAATCGGAATTGAATAAACTCCGAACGACAGGTTATCAGTGAGGCTATATTTAAAAAAGGATATATATTTTTTTTAATAATTTTCATGTAAATCTAGGATTTTTTTACTGTTGAAGTGAAACTTCTTATGGGACGGCTCTGAAATTCTGATCGGCAACCTTTTTTTGCGACGAAAAGTGGTGGGGAGTAGACACTGTGTCGGGTAGTGTGTTGAAAGCACCGGTTCTCGTCTGACCACTGAAGTTAAGCAACGTGGGGAGCGGTCGGTACTTGGATGGGTGACCGCCTGGGAATATCACGTGACGTTAGCTTTTTGTTGTATTTCTTCATTAAAATGTTTCTCTGTCATACAGAAGTTACATTTCAAACCTAACTGAAGCTCCCGGATTCGATCTCGTGGAAATTTTTTTTTGTTGTTTTATCTCTATTAATTTTAAATTCTCTTTCTTTATTAGTATTTGTACTTTTTTATCTTCTTTTTCTATACATATGATAATAATGTAAATCTAACGCGTCTATACTTTTACGATTTTCGTGAAAAAAAATTGTTACAGGTGTCTAGAAATAAGTAATAAAATACATTTCAATTAGTTTTAGAAATCTCTGTCTGTCTATCTGACTGTCTGTTTGTATGAACACGCATCACTGCTAAATTACTGGGTTCAAAATAAAACATTATCAAGAAAATCATAAAGCATATCCTCGGGAGTAACTTAGTCTTTCTTTCATTAAAATCTGTCCACTCTGTCATAAGTTATTGTAATTTTAATGTCGGTTCGAGTTAAGCACGGGAGAAGAGTAGTAATCTTTAACTAATTTGGTTGAATGCGCTAATCTCAGGAAGTACTGGTCCGATTTGAAAAAATCTTTCAGTGTTAGATATCTTATTTATCGAGGAAGGTTATAGGCTATATATCATCACGCTAACACTAATAAGAGCGGGGCACCAATGAAGAATATTTCAAAATCGAGGTTTTTTTCCTTTTGAGAGCTTCCGCTGCGTGTTAGGTAGCCCAAAGTAACTACCGCACGCGGACGAAGTCGCGGGCAGAAGCTAGTACTAAATAAAAATATGTCTCTCAATTAAAAATATGAAAATATTTGTTTTTCTATATACAAATAAACGAACAATAATATATTTCTGTCAGTAACCTATTATAGTATGACCTATATATATCATTACATAGTATAAAACAAAGTCCATTACCCCGTCTGTCTGTCTGTCTGTTCGCGATAAACTCAAAAACTACTGAGCGGATTTTCATGCTGTTTTCACCAGTCGATAAAGTGATTCACGGGGAAGGTTTTAGTATATAAATTTTCAAGGATTTTTTTATAATCAGGGCGGGACAACGTCTGCCGGGCCCGCTAGTATTTCTATATAGTTGTATTAGGTCTATATGCGTCAGAAACAAATAAATAAAGAATACTTATTCTTAACTAAATAAAATAAATAAAGCTACTTTATACTGAAAGCCAGGTATAATATTATGCATTTTGATTTGCGTAAATAACACAGGTCAACAAAAAAAAATTTTTTTTGGGTGTCTGTTCTCTTGCTCAAATTCTGATTCTAGACATTGAAAAACACTTAAATATTCATATTTAGTTCATAAAGTTTGCTTTGGTCTGATTTACGGCGATAACTATGATTTAATTTATTTCATAAACAAAATATGACAGCAACAACAGCACTTTGATTAACCCGAAAGTAAACTGTATTATTATTTGTAAGAGGCACAGTAGTGAATGTTAACTTGTTATAGCTGTAACTACCTTTAACTTTACCTTTAACCGTAACTTTAGTCCGGTGAAGCTGTAAAGACCTTACCAGGTCAATAGCGTAGTCAGTTCGAAAAAAAAAATATATATATAGCTGTATATATATATATATATATGTATGTATATATATGTATATATATGTATATATATAACAACAATAACAACAACAAACAACAACAACAACAACAACAACAACTATATTTGTGTATTACTCAGTTGAAAAATGGCATCAAGATAGTGGAAAAATGATGTTGATTCATTTGGTTTTATTTGCGGTAATTTTATTAAAGTTAGAAGTAAAAAATTGTTCTAGTTTCTACAAAAGCAAACTTTAATCAAAAAAAAAATTTTTTTCATTATTTTTGTCGTAGGAGAAACCAAAATTTAATATGTAGAAGTTAGACCCAAAAATCGTGTTGACCAGTCTAATACAATGCTATGAAACGTGATAAAGACACAAAGTAATAAAATCGATCGCAAACCACGATTGTTGGATCGGAGAGTTGAAAAATGAAACTGGTTAGTCTATTGCTTAGATATTATTTTTTTTTTAGCTTTGGTCTGTAGTAGTGGTTGTCTTACTTTTAAAACGGTGATGGGTCAGCGGTTTGCGTTAGGCGGAGCTTTCGGTGAAAAAAAAATAGTGCGTGGAGTCCCTCCGCGCGGAAGAAGTGAAACTTCGTAGTGTGGAAATGTAAATAGGAAGGGGTAGAAATAGATTTTTAGTAAAACCATATTGTTCCTTTAAGACAAACTTTATTAACATTGCTTACAATTCACAATTGATCGCATCTTTTAATTATCATTTTCGAGTGGAGAAATATCCAAATCTATAACATTTACAATGGGATTATGATAACTAAAGTAAGATACGAAATTTTTGATTATTTTTCTCGCTCTGTCTCTTTCTATTCCCCCTCCCCAGGAGCGTTGAACGTTTAACGCAACAGTGCTTTCATACCCCCTCCATGGTGGTGTTAAACGTTTAACGCAACCTTGTTGGAAGTCGCATTAGAAGTTTCATTTCAAAAATATCGTGACGAAACCATACCATGGTGATAGGGCTGAGCTAGGGATGCTGAAACCAGTAATAGCTTCAGGGTGGCTCTACCACCTATAAAAAAACACTACAACATCGTAGGAGAATCATCATCAAAGTTATGTATTCTTTCATGAAGAAAGTCGTTTATGCTATTCATCTTACTATATTCACCACTAGATGGCGCTGTAGCGAATTAACTTATCAACCGATGAACTATTCATCATCAAACATTAATTGATCGCACCTTTAATCGGAAAAAAATGGTAACTTAATAATTCAATTTTGTGTGAAAAAGCGTTTAAAGATACCTAAATTTATATAAAAAATGAATGAAGCGCTTTAAGCCAGGTTTAAGTTCAAGTCAATTACCACCAACTGTAACAGAAAGACGGTTAAATAATAATTTGAAAAAAAAACCTACGCTAATTCCCTTTTTTATGAGTTATCTTATAAAATAATTTGAATTCTGAAGGAATATCAGCATAATGCAATAGGGTAATTAGAATGCAACTGAATTAAGTCGCAATGTCATCGAAAAAACTACATACATTTAAAAAAATAAAATGACTTAAACTGAAGTAATGCATTTTTGAAATAAATTAAAGTATAATTAATCTTATATATAAAAATTCCGTGTCACGGTGTTAGTGCTTGAATTCCTCCGAAACGGTTTGGCCGATTTTTATGAAATTTTAATTGTATATTTGGTAGGTTGTAAGGTATATTTTACTATACATTCATGCAGAGGTACAACCTCTAGGTGATTAGGGTTATCGGTATCGTAGATTTTTTTTCCAACTTCTTTGTCATTTTTTTTTTTTGCCACCAAATATACCTACAACCCCAAATTTTCAACCTAACCCCACCCACCTATTTTTATCACGCTTTTATTAGCTTCACCTGTATGTATGTATGTAACCGACCCCTTTGAGCTCGATTTTGTTCTACTTTGAACGATCAGATTTAATTCAAACTTTGCACACCTGTCAAAGGTCGATGACAATGCAATAATCCGAAAAAAAAAAAGTTAAAAAAATTGAATTAAAAAATGAAAAATAAATAATAGTTTAAAAAAACACGCTTTCATAAAAATCCAACTAAAAAACAGAAAATAAAATTTAATAAATTTGGATTAAGAATAGTGTAAATTAGAAATAAATGTATATTTTTGTAAAAAGTGACAAAAAAATGATAAAAATACTGATATCTGGAGGTGCTGATAATAACATGCGATGCGTCACTGTTAATTTAATTTTATTAATTAGTTATTATTATTTAGTTAATTTTATTTTCCGGTTTTTTAGTTGGATTTTTTATGAAAGCGTGTTTTTTTAGTTTTTTTAAACTATTATTTATTTAATCGCAATTTTAGTATTTTTGTATGAACCATATCCAAATGATACGGTCGGATGTTGCTGAATAACAGGTGGCACTATGTCCGCCTCATCGATATTTATTCCACACTAGCTGTGCCCGCGACTTCGTCTGCATGGTAGTTTATGTAAAAAACAGCGATTGATAAAGTCATCTGAATGTATTAAGTCCATTTACTTTTCTCTCGTACTTACGCCGCGTCGTCATTAAAACTTCAATAACTTTTGATAGAGTGAACCGATTTTAATGAAACGAAAACTAAGTTACTCCCGAGGATATGCTTTACGATGCTGTGAACCCAGTACGTTAGCAGTGATGCGTGTTCATACAAACAGACAGACAGACAGGCATTTCTAAAAATGATTGAAATGTATTCTATTACTTATTCCTAGACACCTGCAACAATATTTTTCACGAAAACCGATAAAGTACAGACACGTTAAATTTACATTCTTATTATATGACTAATTTTTTTTTTCGAACTGACTACGCTATTGACCAAACAAGGTCTTAACAGCTTCACCGGACTACATATGACTAAATCATTTCACTAAACCAACTAGGTATGCGTTTGAGTGAGTCCCTGAATTGTTTGTTTTCACAAATGGAAACGGTGGGAATAACAGTAATGGGGTTCTAGGTTTTTTTTTTAATTTTTCGCTTTTTCAAATACAATTGGAACTGGTAGGTAACCGATTTCACGCAGACCAAGTTGAGCGGATCTGCTAGTTGCTTTATATTAAAAAAATCGGCTTATTTAATTTTACTTCACTTTGTTAAATATCAGCAGACACTATATTTTTCACAAGATTAAATCAACAAGAGATAAACGATCATCTATTTTCGTAGTGTTGATCGTATTGAAGTGGTTGTTGAATTAGACGTATTTTTATCGCAACTTACTTTCTGATGGCAACTGGAAAAATGTTAATTTTGAATTATTTCTCTTTTCACACGACTACGGCAAAACTATGAATGTATGTATGTTTTTGTTTATGTATGTTCCTTCGTAGCGCCTAAACTATTCATCCGATTTCGATGAACAGGGTGTCAATTTATTCATTATTATAGTCAGGGTAACATAGGGTATATTTTAACCGATGTCAACAATAGGAGAAGATTTACGATCAAAATAAAAAAAAAATTCTGATTAGGTTATGTTTTTTCTAAGCTAATGAGTCAATTTATTGGCTTCGATATTATTATTATACAGAGGATTTCAGTGGAATAAAATAAATACGATCTAACATATCAAATGAATTGTTTTACTCACTGAGAAGTAGATAACAAAGACCACCTACCTTGTTTCTTAACTTTTAGTTGTTATTTCCGTACTCGGGTTACAGTTTTTTAAACTTTTTATCAAAAATATGATGTATTTCACTATATCTCAATGATTGATTATTATATTTCTCTTTACAGAAACTTTTATTTATGCTGATTGCGGGAGTGATATATGGGACCATTGCTAAACCACAGGTTTTATTAAAAGATGTAATAGAAGATGGAGACAAACTTATATCAGATTCAGTAAACGATTCAGTGGATTATACAGAGCAATACGTACTCGACGAGATAAAAAAGGAAATCGGCCATTCTTAATTTTATTGTAACCTGCCTGCACCTGCAACTTCATCCGGGTGAAGTCTTATGTAAAAGAAACAGCGATTAATCAATTTATCTGAATATATTAAGTCCATTTACTTATCTATATTTCTTTCGTACTTAAGTCACACCATCATTAAAAGTACAATAACTTTTAATAGATCTAACCGATTTTAATGAAACAAAGATTAAATTTTACTCGAAGATATGCTTTCTGATTTTCATGCAGAGGTTTCATCATGAACGCAGTAGTTCAGCAGTGATGCGTGTTCATACAAACAGACAGACATTTCTAAAATTAATTAAAATGTGTTTTATTACTTATTCCAAGACACCTGCAACAACTTTTATTACAAAAATCTAAAAAGTCCAGACACGTTACATTTACATTCTTATTATATGTATAGATTATTACACGTGGTTTATTTGTATTAAATGTGAGTTATTTTATTTTTTATTGTCATTCTGTCGTTACTTCCACTAACCCTTTTCCTGACTTTATCTCTGTTACATTTTATTTATAGTACTTAGTCTTTATATAGAAACGCTATGTACTGTAGTCCTCCATATGTCTTTAACACGCAACTGTAATTTATCAATTGCAAATATTATTTCAAACATTATAATCATCAGACTGTAAGAGTCTCACAGCAGGGCCATAGGTCTCTCGAAGAAAGGTATGGGCATAATCACCACGCCAGCCCACTGCGTATTAGCGATTTGAAACTCCGAGATATCCACAGTTCTATGTTTTCCCACATACAGTAGTATTACAAGAACATTTCTCAGGTTCGGGTTTCCTCACGATGTTTTCCTTCACCGTCAGCCGATAGTGGTACCAATTTAAATTAGTGAATATACGTGAATTCCGACAAATTCATTGGTACATGCCGTGGTTCGAGCCCAACAACATCGGGTTCATATCCCACCGATCAAGCCACTAGATCACCACGATTTTTATTCGACATTATAAGTGTCACATAATAGAAAATTCATCGTGACCTCACGAGCAATTCCTATAAAACGGACGTGGTATTTATTCGACGTGTTAAAAGTCTTCAGCTATTTAAGAGATTATTCCGAACACATAACAAACACTTCTATTAATATTAGGTCTTTACCTATGAAATTGCCGTTTTGTATGAAAAAATTTAAACGAATTTTTTTCATGTATTTTTTATTTGTATTAATCGAAGTAATCAACCATGCAATCAATGCATCTTTGCCAACGCAGTGGCAGTTTATTGATGCCCTTCTTAAAGAAATCAGTTGGACGGGAGGCAACAAATTCTTCAAAGGTATTTTGTACTGCCTCTCGGGTATTGAATTTTTTTCGCGCCAAGGAGTTATCCAAATTCTGGAAAAAGTAGTAGCCTGTAGGCGCAAGGTCTCGTGAGTAAGGCGGATGACGGAGAACTTCCAACCCCAGTTCTTGCAACTTGGAGACCGTCTGCTGTGCAGTATGAGGTCGCACGTTGTCGTGCAGGAGCAGCGGAGACGAGCGATTGTCCAATGCTGGTTGGAGATGTGCCAGCTTCTCCATCATTGTGTTCAGTTCTTCACAGTACACATCTGCAGTAATGCTCACCCCGTTTCGTAAGAAGCTGTGATAGACCGGCGCTAGACCACCAAACAGTGACCATCACTTTTCTAGGGGTAAGTTTTCGTTTAGGGCATTGTTTAGGTGCTGAACCAGGATCCAACCAACTTGCTGAGCGCTTGCGGTTATCAAACAGAATCCATTTTTCATCGCAGGTAACAATGCGGTTCAAAATTCCTTCATTTGTGTGTCTGTTGAGCAGTGCAAGGCACGTCTCGATGCGTACTTCGCGCTGGCGATCATCGAGTTCGGGGGTACCCATTTGTCAAGCTTTTTTACCTTGCCAATTTGACGCAAATGGACCAATATTGTTTTGACGTTAACGTCGAAAGCTGCTGCTAATTCAGCCGTAGATTGTGTATCATCAGCTTCACAATCGCCTTTAATTCGTTATTGTCGACCAAAGTCTTCGGACGACCGCGAGGTTCATTTTTCAGGTCGAAATTCCCGGAACGGAAGTGAGCAAACCAATAACAGGTGGTGCGTTGGTTTGTAGTGTTAGCTCCGTAAACGTCGTTGATGTTGCGTGCCGCTTGTGCCGCGTTGCTGCCACGACGGTACTCATATTCCATAATTACTCGAATTTTTAACGTACCCATGATGACAAAAAAGATTGAAATGCGATGAAAATGTAACATTAATCAATAAACAAATGACTACTTTTGGAAAAAAGAATTCCATGTTTTTAAAATAAAATTAATTTGAAATTAGAATTCTTAGCCAAACAAAAATTATTTTGATTTGAAATGGCCAGTACTGCAGAACGGCAATTTCATAGGAAAAGACCTATTATATACAGATTTACTGTTTTCAATTGTATCGGGTCATCCGATTTCGTGTTACGACACATAAGGTGCCAAAAGATGCGCGTCTTCACCAGAACCGGCAATCCAGAACCTTCGAGTTATTTCTACAGAAGATATCGCTAAAATATTATTTATTCCCTACAGTACTTTCTTTTGTTCCATAAACTATTTCACCAGAACCGACAAATGAGAACCTTTGAGATGTTTCTACAGAAGAAATATTCGACATTGCAGACCTCTTGTAGTATACTGTTAGGCCTTGTTTTTGTAGGTGGTAGAGCCACGATGAAGCTATTACTGGTTTCAGTATGAATGGGTTGGCTCACCCGGGGTAGTACCACCCTTTCACAGAAAACCGACGTGAAGTAACAGTGCTTGCATTGTTGCTTTTCGTTCGGTCAGTGAGAACGCCGGAGGCCCACCTCCCCTTCCCGATAGCCCTGGTGTTGTTAGTGTCTATGGACGGTGGTGATCACTTATCATCAGGTGACCCGCGATTTCGTTTGCCTCCTATGATATAAAAAAACAACATTTATTCCCAATAATACCATAATTAATTTAATTGGATCTTATTTAATTCGTGTTACTTCAGTTTATGGTTATAACTAGCTGGCCGGTGTCCACTTCGTTGGGCGATAAATATTTATAAAAAACTACTTTTTTAACTTAAACATAAAAGTTACACATATGCTGTCGTTGACTTTTTTGTAGGCGTTAGCAAGCTCTACAACTTTTCTCTGGAGCTCAATCATATATCTCTCATCTTTAAGGTAGCGTTCGTAAGAAACGTTTTCGTTCGACCGTTTCTTCTCCGACTTACTTTGCACATCCAACTTCCACAAAAAAGTCTTTTCGTATATCGGGTTAATATATAACCTATGACACTCACAAATACCGTAGGTTTCTATTGGTAAAAGAATTTTCAAAATCGGTTTTGTAGATCCAGATATTACCCCTACAACCACACAAACTCACAAACTTTACCTCTTTATAATATTAGCATAGATATATCTGTACTAGCTTTTACCCGCATTTTCGCGGTGGTTAATGAGTTATTCTATACCTTTGACAACGTCTATACAAAATTTAATAACAATCGCTTGATTAGTCAAGTCGTGAAATCGTAACACACAAAAGAAATAAACTCACGGCATAATTTATAATATTAATTAGAACAAATTAAGAAGTAGACGAACAAAAAGGAGCAAGTTCACGATTTTAAATTTTACAAGAGAGACAAAATCTAAATGACAATAGCCACAATAAAGAAACGTGAAAGGACAAAGCAAAACTAATAATTAAGAAATTATTATATTTATAAAGTGCACCAATAAGATATTTTTATTTTAATAATTTACTATAAGTATTTTATAACGATTACAATCTATGATAATAAAGAGGGTAAAGCAAGCTCTGGAACCATTGCAACGATTTGATAAATTCTTTCACTATGTCAGAATATATGTTATAGTAATAAATATTAATTACATAAATATTATAGACGATATTTGTTAGCTAAGTTGAAAAAAGTGGTGGTTCACAAAATTGTTCGGCCACTTTGGCATCCCTTGAACTTGTTGCCAATCGGTTGAGTGCCTTAAGCGCTTGTCTGTTGGAGCTGTGGAGGCCTGTCAGGCCAATAGCGTAGTCAGTTCTAAAAAAAGCGTTAATAGTGTAAACGCCTGCCCGTTTTATTAGAGCAATGTTCTCACATATGGTTTTGCCTTTTATAAAACACCAGAGATCTCTCGCGGTTACTGTATACGTATGTAGATTGTCACTCAAAAGTAATTTATTTAAAATAATGTCAATAGAAGTTGTTTTCTTTTGTTGTAATTTCTAACAGAGGGTCTATTATAACTTATAAAGTATAACATTTGTAAAGAGTTTTATGGAATAACGAAATGGTTACTTCCCATATATACATAAAATATATACACATTTTAATTTAGAAAAGTGACAAGATGACAAATGTTTACTTGTCTTTGTCAGGTAATACAGACAAGGTATTCAAAGACGTTTAAGCTTAGATTACGTATCAGTCAAAGAGAGAAGATTAAGCGATTTTTTAGAACTGAATCTTCTTTTAGCTCGTTAGGGAATATTTTTTGTACTTATGCCTTACGCGTTACTGTTGCTATGGTAACCATTAATATAGTAAGCGTTGAATTTTATCATATTCGATGCAAAAATCGTTTATACTAAAGAAAGTAATTTAATTTCCAGATGTTATAATACAATTATCTACAATTGGTTGGATTTTTAAAAGACTATTGCGCTTATTTCTACAAAATAACAAGATAATGTGAACGACAAAATCAAATACAACGATTAATGCCAACGATATAATAATAACTAAAGATATGTAACCTACACGCTATATTGACAAAACAAATGTCACGATAACGCACAGTTACATACGTAAAGTAATATTGTAACGCCACACTATCATTACATAGTATAAAACAAAGTCCCCTACCGCGTCTGTCTGTCTGTCTGTTCGCGATAAACTCAAAAACTACCGAACGGATTTTCATGCGGTTTTCACCAGTAGATAGAGTGATTCATGGGGAAGGTTTTAGTATATAATTTGTCAAGGATTTTTTTATAGTCAGGGCGGGACAACGTCTGCCGGGCCCGCTAATCTTAGATAAAATAGGGAAGTAAGATGGCATATTCTCAGTACCGGTGGTGAAAAAGAAATAGTTATATGTTGCTTGAATACGGGCGGATTAACGAGACAGTCGGCAAAAATAAGCTAACTAGTTTTTTTTATTTATTTTTTTTTTTTTTTTAAGTCCCATTCCTCAGACGCATATCCGAACCTTGTTTGCTCTTTTATATATTGTTTAGGCGTATGTTCTTTTAGCCTGTATTAATTTTATTTCTTATAATTGGGCTAACTAGTTAAGTATTAACAAGATGCTGTCGAAGCGCTCATGACGTATCTACATAGTTATAATATGATTAAATGGTGCAGTGTTTTCAAGATTTTTAGACGATATTGAGAGCAAAACTTGTATTTCTTATATTACTTAACTTTTCTCAAACACCCATAAGCGTAACTGAAGTAGACGAAAATTTTTTTTTTTTTTTTTTTTTTTTTTTTTTTTTTTTTTTTTTTTTTTTCCATTTTTTTCTTTCCCCCCTTTCCCCCGGCCCCCCCCCCCCCCCTTCCCCTTCCCAACCGACCCCAAACTTCTTTGCGGGTGTTCCCCCTTTGTTGGTGGTCGCGTTCCCCTCGGGATAGACACCCTACCACCCGCAAATATTTTTATAATTTTATAATTTTTTTATATATTTTTTTAAAGTACCTAAAGCTTAAAGTTGTAATGGTCATAATAAGTGTGTGCATATAGATATATATGCAAGATTAATTGGAAATAAAAATTTATTATCGATTTTAATACATATAACCCAAAGAACATTTTCACTTTCTCCTCGTGTACACGATGATACAAGCAAAGTTAATTTTTTTAACTATCAATTTAATCATGAATAATCACATATAATAAAAAGGTAAACGTAACGTGTAGTGGGTCATTCCATGTCAAATCGACAAATTTTTTACCTGACCCCCTTTGATTTCGCTGAAAATTTTCTATCTTTTTCTACCCCCCGAAAGTTATTGTTCAGAATTTTTTCAAATTTTTTTTCCCCGACTCAAAAAAAGTTATGAATTTTTGAAAAAAACCGCTCTTTTATTTTTAAATTGCCAGAACTTTTTCAAAAATTGACCGTTTGGGAACTTTTTTTTTTCAAAATTTTTGTTTTTAAATGTAGTTTTCGAAAAAAAATATGAAAAAATTTTCAGAGTCCCAGATATATGAAATATTTTAGTTTTTTTGAAAAAACCGTAATTTTCTCAAAGTCCGACCGTTTTTTTTTTTTTTTTGCTCTAAAAATACTTCAACTAATTCTGCAATGATCTCCGTTAATCAAAAGATGTGACGACAGTCGCTTCTAATTTTTTTTCTTGATTATAAAAAAACTTTTGTTGAATTTTTGCTGATTTTATATAACTTTGTTATGAAATTTTTTTTATTTCCTCGTGAAACCTCAAAAGTTGAAAAATAAAATTTTATTGGAGAATTTCAAGTGATTATCGTCCAAGAAATTGTTATTTTTAAAACATTCCATATTATTTAAATGAAATGTAGATGATATCTTTTTTACCGACAATCGATATCTCTTAAATTATCACATTGTATCAACTGGAGGTAACTTTTAAACCCATTGTATTTTTGAAGTTGTCATATTTCAGTACCAAAAAAAAAACGTCCATAAGAGTAAAAAAATAACGTCAATGAGAGAAAAAAAATATTTGTTTTTTAAAAATAACAATTTCTTGGACGATAATCACTTGAAATTCTCCAATAAAATTTTATTTTTCAACTTTTGAGGTTTCACGAGGAAATAAAAAAAATTTCATAACAAAGTTATATAAAATCAGCAAAAATTCAACAAAAGTTTTTTTATAATCAAGAAAAAAAATTAGAAGCGACTGTCGTCACATCTTTTGATTAACGGGGATCATTGCAGAATTAGTTGAAGTATTTTTAGAGCAAAAAAAAAACGGTCGGACTTTGAGAAAATTACGGTTTTTTCAAAAAAACTAAAATATTTCATATATCTGGGACTCTGAAAATTTTTTCATATTTTTTTTCGAAAACTACATTTAAAAACAAAAATTTTGAAAAAAAAAAGTTCCCAAACGGTCAATTTTTGAAAAAGTTCTGGCAATTTAAAAATAAAAGAACGGTTTTTTTCAAAAATTCATAACTTTTTTGAGTCGGGAAAAAAAATTTGAAAAAATTCTGAAAAATAACTTTCGGGGGGTAGAAAAAGATAGAAAATTTTCAGCGAAATCAAAGGGGGTCAGGTAAAAAATTTGTCGATTTGACATGGAATGACCCAGTGTACTTTCAGATTTTTGTGAAATAAATCGTTGCAGGTGACTATAAATAAGTAATAAAATTCATTACAATAATTTTTTGAAATGTCTGTCTGTCTGTCTGTTTGAACATGCATGACTGATAAAGTACTGCGTTCACGATGAAACCTCGCCAAAGAATCATTGACCATATCCTCGAGTTACATTTAGTCTTTATTTCATTAAAAATGCTTCAATCTATCAAAACTTATTGTAATTTTAATGACGTAGCGACTTAAGTACAAGAGAAAAATAGATACTAAATGGACTTATACATTCAGATGACTTTATTAATCACTGTTTTTTACATAAACTTCCACGCACGAAGTCGCGGGCACAACTATTGCTAGTATAGAGCTATCATACTTGCCCGTATACGTAGATACATATATTCAAGTTTCAAGAATTGTTTGCTATTGTGTTTATTCATAAGCCAGTTGTTGAGCTATCAACCGGTCTGTTTCAATCAGGAGTACGGGCTGAAAGTAAAATAAGAAAACAATTCAAATGGCAAATATGTTAATAAATAAATCAGATACACCAAAAAAAAATGTGTGTGTGTACTTATGTACACGCGTTAGAAGTTATACTTCTTTGGCGTAACAAGATAAAAATCTTTTCAAAAATTTTATCTTTCGCCTTATTCTACTTTTGTAGAAAAAACTACACTAACAATAGAAAAAAGGTATTTAATACATTGAAAGTTTTAATACAAAGTAATACAAACAACAAATACAAAGAAACAAAATGTTGACTATAGCTAACTTTAGGGTGTCGGTGTCCACGCGCATCGTAATAACTTCAGGGTGTCGGTTTATCGTGACGGTGTGTGCGCGCGTATCGTAAAAATTTACTATCATTATTTTTCTCTAACGCGCCAAAAGAAGTATAACTTTAAAAACACTAACTTAATATTTTAATTTTCTTTTTATCTTAAATTATTTTTTTTATATAAGATGAAACAATTTGTGAATATGTCTAAATTTGAGGTTTTAGATTTGGCATAGTCAACATTTTGTCTTTGTAAATATTTTTTGTATTTGTAAATATATCCAACTTCGTTGGCAGTGTTTAAAAAGAGAGTAATTTTTAGATCAAGTTACTCGTGAGATTGTGGATTAAAGCAAAACATAATTACTAAATATTATCATTCGCCTGTAACTTGAATCAAAGGCGCGAAAACAAATTTGCTAATTAAAATTTACCAGAGTTGTTATTTAAATAGAACGGAAATAACGGATTTGAATTCACGCCGTGTTTAATTTCCTAAGATTGACGCTCAAACTTGGGTCTAAAGGCGTGTCTATTTTTTTCAACTTTATTTTTGGCATCCAATCTTTAAGATTATTACTGCCATTGTCGAGTAGCTAATAGTATTACAAGTTCTTCTTATATTTTATTGTTGGCAACCAGTCTTCTAGTAGACTATTACTGCCATTGTCAAGTGAGTATCGATATTACAAGTTTCTTGATATAATTTCTATGAACTAACAAGAGGGTGGCCATCTTGTTAGAACTTTCCATGGAGTTTTTGTGGCATCTCAGAATTCATGGTCAGTGGTATTATTTTCCATTCACTTCACTTATGCACAATAAACAAACTATATTACATAAAAACACAAGTTTATGAATAAAATATAAAATCCACTACATGACAGACCAAAATCCCGTCAAAAACTCCGTGTCTCTTGTTATATTGGAGTAATAGGAAAATATTTATTTATATGTTCTAGTGTTCCCCGAAATCGATCTTGGTCTCGCAGTCTTGGTCTTGTTTTCGCATTTTTGTAAGACCAAGATCAAGACCGCCAAATTTTAGCAAGACCAATGCCAAGACTGACCGCTGCAAGAAAAATTACAGTTTTTGAAAAATTATTTGAGAACTTATCAAAATACGCAAATAAAATTTTTGATACCCATATTAATAATATTTGATAAGTTATTCAATAAAACCAGCGAGATAAAAATGAACTGGTAAAAAGTGAAACTACCGCATGTTTAGTGAATAAGAAAAGTATCGTAATTTAGGTAAAACTGCATTGAATTTTTTTTAATTTTTCCTAAATGTTGTTAGGCTATAAAGTAACGATTTGAGCAATATTCAAGTAAAAAAAAAACAATTTAATAAATAACGGACACTCTAATGTAAACTTAAGCTCAAAATGAACCGATCTATTGCGTTGTTCTGTGGTCTAACCTAATGTTTTAATAAATAGCAATAAGCTAATAGGTAATTGTAAGATTTGCAAGGCTCTTGCTGCAAGACCAAGACCAAGACTGAGGATGCAATACCAAAGCCAAGAGCAGTTGTATTGACGCAAGACCAAGACCAAGCCGAGTCTCGTCTTGGTCTTGCAGTTGGGAAACACTAATACGTTCTTTGAATCCAATGTTATAACAATCGATTAGAGATCGACTGAGCAAGCCGATAAAAGAGTAAATATTCATTCAAATGTATTGATTTCGATTTATATATCGATCATTGTTCGAAAATGAGAAATTTGGATTATGTGCCAATCATAATGCAAACTAGAATGTGCATTCACCTTCATCATCTCAGTGTACAAATTATGAAGTTATTAATAACTAGCCGACCCGTGCCCACTTCGTTGGGCGGTTGTTGCTCCGCACCTATAGGTTTTAGCGTGATGATATGTAGCCTATGACACTCATAAATAACGTTGCTTTATATTGGTAAAAGAATTTTCAAAATCGGTTCAGTAGTTCCTGAGATTACCCCCTACAACGTCACAACGTCACAAACTTTACCTCTTTATAATATTAGTATAGATAATATAATTAGTTAATAGCTTCTGCCCGCGACTTCGTTCGCGTGGAATAGTTATTTTGGGCTAAGACGCAGCGGAAGCTCTCAAAAGGAAAAAAAGCTCCGATTTTAAAACATTTTTCATTGTTGCTCAACTCCTATTGCCTTTAGCGTGATGATATATACCCTATAACACTCACAAATAACGTGGCTTTCTATTGGTAAAAGATTTTTCAAAATCGGTTTAGTAGTTCCTGAGATTACCCCTTAAAACCTCACAAACTTTACCTCTTTATAATATTAGTATATAGATTATAACCCCTGCCCGCGACTTCATCCGCGTAGTAATAATTACTACTCTGGGCTAACGCTGACACACAGCAGAAGCTTTCAAAAAGAAAAAAACATCTTCATTTTGAAACATTTTTCATCTGTGCTCCTTGGCCTTAGCGTGATGATATATAGCCTATAACCATTCTCGATGAATGAGCTATATAACATTGAAAGAATTATTCAAATCGGACCAGTAGTTCCTGAGATTACCCCTTACAACGCCACAACGTCACAAACTCACAAACTTTACCTCTTTATAATATTAGTATAGATAATCCAGACTATACATAATTCGCACATTTTTGAATTTAATATTTCCCAAAAAAGTCGTCCAATGTTTTGAGTTTTCACTTCTGTCGTCAGTCCTCATGATTGCCTCGACTTTTTTTACTTGCCACTTGTTCTGTAGTGTTACGCGGCATACGCCGACAACCTAGCGCCCTTTGATAAATGCCGCCAAACACACCGCGCCTAGTTGAATTTTTGTATTTTGTATTTAATAAAAAGGAATATTTATGTAATAAAATAAATAAACAGTCATTATTTTATACAATAAATTTGTAATGCTTTATCTTTTCATTATGCCATAGCTGATTCCTGCCGTAATCTGTTCTTTTATGCATATAACTTATACAAAACAATTACGATGTTTCATATCTGCCAGGCGTCCCGTGACGGGTCAATTTATCTTTTTTTTTACATTAGGTTCCACGCACGGAGTCGCTGGCACAGCTATTTTACAAATAAGATACATATGTGCAAACAACTGAAAATACCTTAGAAAAAAATCGTGGCAAAACATACATACCTATAACAATTTTATCGTGAGGGGTACAAAATTGAATCAAAACAAATGATCGTTCTGAATATTTTCCTATAATTTACAACGGAAACATATTTGTTTTGGATTGGTTTAACGCAAGCCGTGGTATATATATGGGTCAAAACACGTCAAGTGGACCCCCCTTTTACCACTTGATCATAGAAAACTTATTAAAATATAATTATCGAAAGTAGTCATACCTAAAAATCATCCCTCAAAACAGTTTTTGAAAATTTTGAATTTAACAACAATTTTTTTAACAATAAAAATTTTCGGTACTTTTAATTAAAAAATTAATTGTGAAAAAGCTATTGAAGATAACTTAACGAAATTTTCAGTGATTATAGTAAAATATCTATATTTTCACATAAGATTTTTTTGCAAATTTTATTTGTTTATTATCATATTTTTTATTAACTTTTAAATAAACAAATAGAAATTTTAATGACTTCTCAGTCCGATAATCGATTTTTTTTTTTTTAGTAATAAGCATTATACATTTAAGTTCTATATTTCGAAATAAAATTTCACTGCCCGGTATTAGTTTAAATAATATGAATTTTTATGTGACGCAGCGGCGAGCGGTACAAGTGCCGCGCGCTACTCAGCTCAGCCGTTAAGACTGTAGATCGCTACAAATTACACAATTATTATACGATCTACAATCTTAACGGCTGAGCTGAGTAGCGCGCGGCACTTGTACCGCTCGCCGCTGCGTCACATAAAAATTCATATTATTTAAACTAATACCGGGCAGTGAAATTTTATTTCGAAATATAGAACTTAAATGTATAATGCTTATTACTAAAAAAAAAAAATCGATTATCGGACTGAGAAGTCATTAAAATTTCTATTTGTTTATTTAAAAGTTAATAAAAAATATGATAATAAACAAATAAAATTTGCAAAAAAATCTTATGTGAAAATATAGATATTTTACTATAATCACTGAAAATTTCGTTAAGTTATCTTCAATAGCTTTTTCACAATTAATTTTTTAATTAAAAGTACCGAAAATTTTTATTGTTAAAAAAATTGTTGTTAAATTCAAAATTTTCAAAAACTGTTTTGAGGGATGATTTTTAGGTATGACTACTTTCGATAATTATATTTTAATAAGTTTTCTATGATCAAGTGGTAAAAGGGGGGTCCACTTGACGTGTTTTGACCCATATGCGAGATACATTCGTCCATGAATCTTTTCACAAATTCAAAGCAATATTAGTAGCCACTCACGATTCCTCTGCATACCTTCGCAACGGAATTTGATAACAGTTAATGCAATGTATCTCAAATAAGAGCGTGGTGATTATGCCCATATCTTCTTTCAGGAAGAGGCCTATGGCCCTGCATTGGGTTTCTTACAGGCTGATGATGAAGATGATCTCAAATAAAAAGTAGTTCTAATTCAGTAAGTATACATTTTACTTAGCTTCATCTAATTATCGCATTGCATTCGCACTGTCATTGATCACTGAAACGTATAATTCAGTATCGGGACGTCGTGTCGATGGATGTAAGCTCGAATCCTGGCAAATGACTCGGAGCTTCCGGTGAAAGAACACATCGTGATGACACCGTGGCATGGTGCTATGGCCTTCTCTAAGTCCGCTAGGCTAGCTACCACTGTCAAGTTGATAATGCACTTACATACTTTTGGTAATTGATTTTTATTTATGTAAAAACATAAAAAAACAAGAATTTTTTTTAGAAACATGATAACTATAACACGAGTAATTAATGTTAATTTATATTATAGTGTTATCTTTACAAATTGCAATAAACCAGATGACTGTTTAGACACTCGCAATATTCTAGGATATGACACTTCATGGTCACATTTAACATACAAAATAATAATATTAAAACAAATACTAATAAACAACCAAGAAAACCTAAGTTAAAATTTGTTCTAAAACTTTCAAAAGTATAGCTACAAACGTGTAAATAAAATAATATACTTAAGTGCAATGACCGGTGCCAAAACCTACAATCGCCCATTGTAATAACCATTGTTAATAACTTTCGATAGTAAAACGGGTAATTTACCCTTTTGCTTTGTACCTGACGTTCCCACGTTCCTTTTCAAATGTAAGAGAAATCATCCGACGGTCATTGACACTGTGCTTTAACAAAGACGCGTCGAGGATTGTGTATAATTTTTATATTTTTATAGATAATTAGGTCAAATATTAAGCACCTATTTTTTTATTGATGTAGAACGAGAATCGAGTGCAGAGTGTCCTCCAGAAATATTGCTACTGTCTAAACAGTTACCTGCTATATTTACCTACATACGCACGTTAAATTTGGCATAAAAGGTTCGCTGTATTTTCTTCCTGGAATGGTTTCTATTTTTATTCTGAACTATCAGTGGTTTTAATCTATACATATAATAAAAATGAAGTGTCTGTATGTAATATCAAAATAACATTTTTTTACCGATTGCCTATGAAAGTATACACGCTACTGGTACCAAAAAGACAATTTTTAAAATTTTAGTCAGTCTGTCTGTCTGTTTGTTCCGTGTAATCTCCGAAACGGCTGAACCAATTTTGATGAAAATTTCACTGAGAGGTAGCTGAAATTACAGTGGGTTACTTAGGCTACTCTAATTTAGACTAGTTGTTAACCGTGGCTTCACCCGTATTGCTATCTCCAAAATGGTTTGTCCGATTTTTACGGGACTTTCACTGGCAGATAGCGAACATTATAAAAAGTAATTTAGTTTATTTTAATTTAGACTAGCTGTTAACTGTGGCTTCGCCCGCAGTGCTATCTACAAAACAGTTCTACCGATTTTCACGAGATTTTCACCGGCAAATAACTGATCTTATTGGAAATAATTTAGTTTATTCTATTTTAGACTAGCTGTTAACTGCGACTTTTCGTATAAAATTTAGCAAAAATATGTTGTTCACTATAAACATGTGCGTAAGACGTGCGTTGTACTAGACTCTAAGAAAAAATATAAGAGAAATTCATATATCTGCATCTATGTATGTAATTTGAATTATATTGTGTTTTTGGTCATTTTGGCGACCATTTTGTTTTATTTACCGTGCCTTCGTCTACATAACTTAAGTTAACTAACGTAACTAAAGTAACTTAATCATAGTAATATATAAGAATACTAGCGGACCGGGCGGACGTTGTCCTGCCTTGAAAACAAAAAAAATCCTAAAAGTCGATCGCAGCGCCACCTGCCGGGTCCAATTGTGAATCTAAACCATTCTCGAATCTCCACGAACACACACAAAAAATTTCATCAAAATCGGTCCAGTCGTTTAGGAGGAGTTCAGTCACATACACACGCACACAAGAAATATATATATTAGGATTCTATCCAAGTCAATGAGCACTATTTAATTTGTCAAATATTAGAAACTGCTAAGACAGATATAAAGTTTTATATCTTGATTTATATTTATGCAAGAATTCAAGACGTCAGCTCATTAATTGTTTACTATTCAACATTATAAATTAATATTGTTCTTCAGTTTAGTTTTATGATAGTATTTAGTAAGAGGTTATTATAATTATAAGTTGTTTTGTAAGCTATTATTGCATATAGTATGGACGAGGGTGGCATGCTCTCCTTGAACAAACTCTTGATAAAAAGAAAGAGAAAAAAAATATATAAATATAAATAATAATTTTGAAGACAGAAGGGGCCTTTCTAATAAGATATTAGATCATAAACGTATTACTTATTGGAAATACGGGGATATTATAATATCATCTTTAAGTCATTGTTTCATTAGTTCCTTATACAATGTAAGTGAGCATTGAGGTAGTTATATGGTGGGTTAAGGTTCCAAATATGTTACTGATGACTACTACTCATTTGACACACTGTTAGTATTTCTATATCTAATATACACGTTACATGTCAACGTAATTGTTTTTAAAGAGCATTTTTATAATTGTACATGGTGTTACCATGTTATATTTCTTTAATACAATTTAAAAAAACGCGTGCCGAGTTGCTGGTACAGCTAGTATTAAATAAATAGATAAATTATTACTTTTATTTTTACTGTGAAAATTTAAAACAATCCTGGCAACCACAGAACCGAATTAAAAGAATGTTTGCAAACAAAATATTCGAGTAAATTACAACTCCGTGCGACACTTGACGACAAAACTTAATACAACTTTTTACATTACCGTCTATCGTTGGATACCTTTGGAATTTCGATTTCCCCTCCACCGGTTTTCGAGCTTTTACATTTCTTAAAGTATTTTCCCGTTTCCCCGTTATGGCTTTATGTAAAATGCTCGATTTAATTCCCGTGATTGCCGTTCCGACAGACGTTTTGACTTTTGACTCGATGAATCTGTTATTTCGTGCGAATACGAATTCAAATTGTGTTTATTATGTAAAAATATTACTTAAAATGTATACATATAACAGGAAAGTATGCTTAAGATTAAAAATGCTTATACTTACCACTCTAATCACGTGAAGGAAGAAAACATAAAATATTTTTATGCATCTAGCTGCTTTAACTATTTTAAGGGTATTACTTTTTTCAGAATAGTTATTCCGCTGCCGGTCTTGAAGCACTCAATCATATGACAATAAATTCGAAGACGTCAAAATGGCCGAATCTCGCCTTCGGCTCTTGCCCTAAATGCAACACAGCGAATCTGAGTAAACTAAGCTAGCTAAAGTCATATGAGTTAGAGAGATACACATGTGTGTGCATAACATAGTGGATGAGTGCCTCACGAACCCAAACATATATTTTAAATCTGACAATTGGCTAAACTAACCAAATTCTAAAAATAAAGGGAAAAAATCACGTGTGCACGTACATTTGTATTGGAATTGCGTTTACCTGGATTACATAAATGCTATCAAGAGATGCAGGTGCGCTATCACGTGTAACCACAGATCACGCCGCCAAGGTTTTGCGGTCAACTTCTATCGCGCACACTCGCCGCTGTCACCCTCGGTAGCGTCTCAAACCTGAGTTGAATGCCCACGGAGTATAGCCCTCGAGTTGCTGCTAGCACGATATAATAAACTGCATTCACTAGCTTATCACACAAACCACAGATCACCCCACACACAAGCACACATTCGGCTAGTTGGTGTTAGGTAAATTTGTCAGACTCAAGTTACATGTACGGGTACATGTGTCTCACTAACGCATATTCGTATAGCTTAGTTCGATACGCGGTATACAAGGCAACAGCTCAAGTGAAGGCAGGGCCGTGCGCCCTTAGGCTCGTTGCCATAAGGCTGAGTGTCTTCAACACTGGCCTAAAAAGCTCGATAAAGCTGTAAGGCCATCAAGCTATCCCGTATAATCACATCAAGAAAGAGCACATCAGAAAAGGAGTAAGAGTTAGGTGTTGCAACGTAAAGTAGCTGTCGTTACCACCATCATTGATTTATAACTGTGAGTTCAACATTACTATTCAACTCATTGATTTAAAGTTAACTCTATTAATTTTTATCACTAATTCTTAATCCTTACATCTCTACAATGAAAATCACATCAAAGCGATTTATTTAGCCCTTTCGGAGATTCACTCAGACAAGAATTGTCTAAACAATTTGGTTTTTTTATCATCATCATAACATAGTATAAAACAAAGTCTTCTGCCGTGTCTGTCTGTCTGTCTGTTCGCGATAAACTCAAAAACTACTGAACGGATTTTCATGCGGTTTTCATCAGTAGATAAAGTGATTCATGAGGAAGGTTTAGATATATAAGGTTTTTTTTTTATAATCAAGGCAGGACAACGTCCGCCGGGTCCGCTAGTTTATATATATAAATATGAGATAAAATAGGTTTTTGTTACATAAATATAATCTATACTTCTATACCAATATCATAAAGCTGAAAAGTGGGTTTGCTTCATCTTCTTCATCATCATCATCTTCATCATGCCCTAACATCTGGAACTACTGGTCCGATTAAAAAAAAAATAGTATTAGATAGCTCATTTATCGAGGTATCCTGTGCTATACTATAGTATTACTCATATGCTATATATCATCACGCCAAGACCAATAGGAGCGGAGTACCAATGATTAATATTTCAAAATCGGGTTTTTTTTCCTTTTCAGAGCTTCCGCTGCGTGTTACCGTTAGCCCAAAGTAACTATTCCACGCGGACGATGTCCCGGGCAGAAGCTAGTCTATACATATAATAAGAATGTAAATCTAACATGTCTGTAATTTTTAGATTTTTGTGAAAAAAATTGTTGCAGGTGTCCTGGAATAATCTAAGTACCTAATGCGTTCACGATAAAACCTCATCAGCCTCCTCAACTTCATTAAGATCAGTTAGTTCACTTTATCAAAAGTTATTGTAATTTTAATGACGACGCGACTTAAGTACGAGAGAGAAGTAAATAAGTAAGTGGACTTAATACATAGGTAATAGGTTCCACTTGGACGGAGTCGCAGGCATAACTATAAGATAAAGTCACTTTACACGTTTTTTTGCGTTCAACTTATGAGTAACATCGATATAATATGATATAATTGATATACTTGTGGAATTGTAAATCTTAAAAATGCCTACGGGAAAGTTATCGATATATAGATGGTAGAGCCACGCTGAAGTTATTACTGGTTTCAGCATGAATGGGTCGGCTCGTCCGGGGTAATACCACCCGACCTACAGAAACACCGACGTGAAGTAACAGTGCTTGCATTGTTGCGATTCGTTAGGTCAGAGAGAGCACCGGAGTCCCACGTACCCTCTCCTTCCCTCTCCTCTTCCCCCCCCCCCTCCAACACAAGCTGGGAACGCACTTTCAACTCTCCTGGTGTTGTTAGTGTCTATGGACGGTGGTGATCACTTAACATCAGGTGACCCACCTGTTCGTTTGCCAGCTATGACATAAAAAAAAATATCTATCTCCTAACGATGATCTAAGGTAATAATATATTTCACATATTATTATTTAACAACAACAACAAAATATCATATTCATCCTTATATAACCAAGTACCGTAATTACGTTGGGTCTTTCATGTAGATCCAATTTGTTTTTTATATCAAATTATTTTGATGAATATCTTTGAACATAACACAGATTTTAATGTACACACATCAAAAACAAGTTGTTGATGTATCTAGACTAACGAAGCTTTTTTTATTTAGATGGCTTCCAAATGTCAACGTGTCAACGATAAACTCAAAAGCTACCGAACGAATTTTCATGCGGTTTTCACCAGTGTAGATAAAGTGATTCATGAGGAAGGTTGGGGTATATAATTTGTTATGGTTTTTTATTGTTAGGGCAAGATAACATCCGCCGGGCCTACTAGCAAATAAAAAAAAAACAAAGATCCCAAATAATGAATGTAGAATTATCTGCAACTTAGCACCTCGTACAGAGTAGCAGCATCTTTGGCGAGAAGAGCGTTGTCTGTATCTCGACGGTCAATTTAAATTAATATGAGCACGAGAAACAAATATGTATCTATGTACGTGTAGTGATTTCTTCATGGAGATTGAAAAAGTAAAAATGCTGTAATACTAACTTTTACTCACGGCTTCGAACGCGTTTATTTAGATTTAACGTATCCCTCGAAAACAGTGCTTTCATCTGAACAGAAGGTACCCTATATTCTATAACGTATGCCCGACAACGTAGAGGTAAAATTTCACAATGAACGGTTGAGTAGTTAGGTCGTGAAAGAGTAACAAATAAAGACAAACAAACTGAGATTAGGATTTATAACGTTACTATGGATTCTTCAACAAAGAAAATTCAAGCTAAAATCCCAATCTATGTCCTTTCATGACAGATTTTTTTAACAACCAATCGTATAGAGTAGATAATAATATTACAAGTGCCTTGTAACAATTTCAGTGTTCTAATGATACGATGGCTCCCTTGTTAGAACTTTCCAGGGGACTTTTATGACATCTTAGAATTCAAACACCATTGTATTATTTTCGATTCACTTTACATATGCACAATAACCGAGTTATATTACGTTAATGCTACCAATATAACAAAATACAAACGTAAATTCACTACATAAACAAAGTCCTCTACCACGTCTGTCTGTCTGTTCACGACAAACTCAAAAACTATTGAACGAATTTTCATGCGACTGTGACTTTGTAGATAAAGTGATTCATGAGGAAGGTTTAGGTATATATTCCGTCAAGGTTTTTTTCATCATCAGGGCGAGATAACATCCGCCGGACCCGGTAATTATGAATCATTACATAGTATAAAACAAAGTCCGCTACTGCGTCTGTCTGTCTGTCTGTTCACGACAAACTAAAAAACTACTGATCGGATTTTCCTGCGACTTTCACTTGTAGATAAAGTGATTCATGAGGAAGGTTTAGGTATATATTCCGTCAAGGTTTTTTTCATCATCAGGGCGGGATAACATCCGCCGGGCCCGGTAATTATGAATAAGATATAAAAGCAAGTAAGATTTAAGATCCCGTCATAACTCCCTCTCGTCATTGTAATGACTATTGTTGCGTAATCAACCCTTCCAATGGAATATATCATCATAAGTGTGTTCGGATGCCGCATCGATCGACAATGGTTCGAAAAAAAATCATTTTGATGATACCATAGTATGGTGGTGGGGTTTTTTCTACAGCCCGTCTGGCTAGCTATCACCCTCTACTTGAAGATCCAGCAAAGACCTAACGGTGTCTTCCGGCAGTGCAGACAACTCTAGGTTGAGATTGTTTATCACTTCAGACTACATTTTCGTTTAGCATAAGATGACGTTGCAATGAAATGTCACAAGCTATAAAGTATTTAAAAAAGTCGTGGCAACCATAAGGACTGCCGACAGAAGTGAAAACTCAACACACTGTAATTTTAAAAATAATTTAAACCGGGTTTCTCTTTTAAATTAATTATATAATGTGAATTATTTAAATTTAATAATTTGTAAATTGAAATTATTATCATTAGTCTCTATTTCACATCTATTGGCACTCTGAATAAAAACATTAACGTTGTGCCTTTTTGAATATTTTGGAATGGCTAGGGAATAATTTCGCACGATTTGCTTTATTTATCAGTATAAAAATGCTATCATTTATGTGGTAAAATACAATATTCATTTATTGCTCTATCGTACACAAACATGACAATTTATATTACATAAACAAATTAACACTTCAGAACGATTACAATTATTTTGCATTAAAAAGTTTATCTCATCGCGCGTAGCAGGATGTAGTACAAACACAGGCGCACACTCGCGCAAGAGCTTGGCGCCGCTTAAACAGAAACAGCAGGAGCAGGCATACATTTCCCGCGCGCGGTAGAAAGAGAGTGGGATATTACTTCCTCTCCTACGCCTCGCCGGCGGTCTACTCTCCCTCGGTCTTACGAATTTTCGATCAGGTCACGTGTCCTGACGCGAGTTAACATTTTTTACCTGTCCCAAACAGTGTACAACGCCGTTAAAGAAGTTTTCACTTTAATAATTATATATTTTATACAGTTTACAAATTCATCAAACATGAGGAGCTGCACAGTTTCCATACAAAATATCAGTATTATATGTGCAGAGGCCGATAAACTTCGCGTCGCTACTCCGATGCAAGCCTCGCAATCGGAATACGGTCACTCAAGCTTACTAGCATGTCATGAGACGAGATTATAAATTTATCTCCTGCCAAAAAAATACCGCTCAACGCGCCTTAAGATGTTTCCACTTCAAAAACTTCATAAAACACAATGCGGCCTGAAACGATCACAAGAATAATCTTGAATTACATCGAACACGCTGACGAAAGGGAAGAAATACTACAACTCATTTTGCACCGACCCTAAAGTGTATAGTTTAGACGTGTAACCAGGGGAATGGAATGGTCCTGCACAATAGGATTCTTTTCTTTCCTAAGGACGAAAGGAAACGTGTCAAATAAAACCTCCTTTAGAAGTAACTCCATGAGTTACACTGAGCTATGAATGCTTAGAGTAATATACCTATATGGTTGTAGAGTAGTAGGTGGTAGAGTCACTCTGAAGCTGTTACTGGTTTCAGCATGAATGGGTCGTCTCGTCCGGGGTACTATAACCCGACCCACAGAAACACCCACGTAAAGTAACAGTGCTCGCATTGTTGCGTTTCGTTCGGTCAGTGAGAGCGCCCCATGGCTACCTCCCCTCCCCTCTCCTCCTCCTCCCTCATTCCCCCTTCCTCCCAATCACAGGCTGGCAACACTCTTGCGACTCCCTGGTGTTGCTAGCGTCTATAGACGGCGGTGATCAATTAAAATCAGGTGACCCGCCTGTTCGTTTGCCTCATATGATATAAAAATATATATATGCATACATCACGTTCAAACATTCGGTGTGTAGCGACATAATTATGTATTTTGTGGAATTGCATTATTATGTACCGGAGAGAGTTCGGTCTCGGCCGGCACACTTGTAACACGCGTCTCTATATTAAAGACTAAAAAGTGATCTTTGTTTTATTATATCTACAGACATTAAATAGAGGCTGAACCTCTAAAGGTGTCTTTCTCTAAACGTTTCACAGCTCAATGTACAGGGTATTAGATAAGGCGCGCCTGTCCGCATCCTATGTATATACGTTGAAAAGGGTGCCGGCCGTAGACTATCCTGATTAGGGCAGAAATCTATTCCGCGAGATATATTGCCTTTATTTATATTTTTTCTCTTCGTTGATTTTGATGAAAACACTTATTTCCTACAAAAGATACAAAAATAGCCGACACTCTGACGTATATTGTACCGTTTTTGCGGTTTATATTCCTTTGCTGATTGTATAATAAAAGAAAGAGCCTCGTGAGAATAAATCAGCTACATATGTTTCGTTTTACATTATACTACAGCGCCACCTACAACCGAGTACAATTTTGAAGTTAAACTTTCTTTTGGGGCTGTATTGTTCGTGTGAAAAATGTGTAAAAAAGAGATGTATAGTGTAATATATATATATATATATATATATATATATATATATATATAATAGATGTAGTGTAATATAACATCTATAGGTTTGAGTCTGTGAGAGAAAACGATAGCATATTTTTATAGAACCACCCCAGTTTCGCACGGGTGCAATGTAGATATCCATCTTAATGAAATACTGTTAAAAGAAGTTATGATCTACGTGACATGTACAACGTACGTAATGTATTTAATTGGATAAGGAATAATACTGTATTATATAAAAAATAAAATTGGTTACTGTGGATTATCCTTCAGAGATAAATATATACCATCGCAGACTTTTTTTATCTTTTTTTTACGATATACAATTCCGTTGTACATTAATTTGATCTATCTCGTAAGGTTTAGCCAGCATTTGCGATTTAAGCGCACAAAAGTATGTTACGACATCACGTTACAAATCTTTTAACTTTTCGGCTATTCTGTACTATAATATATATGTATTATACATATAAACCTTCCTCTGGAACTACTCTATCTATTACTTAAAACTGTATTAAAATCCGTTGAATAGTTTAAAAGATCTAAGGGAACAGACAGCGGAGGCGATTTCTTTTTATACCATGTAAAGATAAAGAAGAGAGGTAGGAAGAGAGAAAAAAAAGTTGAAATCTATAGCACGTTATTTTTGTTGGATCGTGCTGTATTATTAACAATGTTAATATATCTTAAAAAATACAAAATAATGCCGAAAACGAATATTAATCACCTCCACAGTATATTCATCTCACTCTCTTAAAAAAAATTAAGATTACTAAGTCTCACTTCTACAGCGTGTGATCTACACACAACATTTTATTAATACTTTATAGATATCAGTATTTGGCTATAATCTCACATGATGTGGTCGACAACGCGCACGTAACACTTCTGATGTTACAAGCGTCCATAGGCTGCGGTGATCGCTTTACATCAGGCGTCTTAGATGGTAAAGCTAAACCAAAAGAAGGAATAACTGCAGCTGCCTGAACACACCAACAGGTGTTTGGCGACAGATTTTCAAATTGAGGGCGGTAGCTAACCAGGCGAACTGAAATAAAACCCTACCAATATGCTAAAGTTTTCTCACCAAGATGTTTTCCGTCACCAAAAGTGCCGACGCATTTGTAGGGAATTGCCTACTACTATCGACTCACTGTACGAACATAATAACCACTGTGTCATAGTCACTTCAAATAGTGGAATCGTATAAAAACTTCTCCGTGTAAAATTGAAATGTATATGTGACTGGTTAAATAGTTGCAATACTCTCACAGATTACAGAGTACTTGCTTCTTTCTCGTTCTAAATCGATTAAAAAATAGGTGCTTAATATTTGATCTAATTATCTTGCGAAATATAAAACTGGTATAGACTCGACATCAGGTGATTTACGCAAAAAGGTACTGGTGTAATAAATGAATTAAGCCCTGTCGCGTACTCCGGGCCGCGTGCCTCACCTCAGATCGCGCACCGCTTCCTTTGTTCGACTGTGTGGCGTTCCCACGATAAGCAGCTACGTAATGATTGACCTTGAAAAGCGCCCCTTGAATTTTGTTCAATGAAGCAAGGTGTGATATTTACGTTTAAAAGTATCGTTCCCATACATTTAAACATTTTAGAACAAACTTTAACTAAAGTTCTCTTTGTTGTTTATTAGTATTTATTTTGATATTGTTATTTTATGTTAAATGTGGCCATGAACTACCACACGATTGAAGGGTGCTAACCTTCAAACAGTCACCTGGTATATACAAACATCGATTTTTATATATAGATTATTTTCAATCGATTCACAGATTGCTAATCTTTTGAACGACAAAACTCTTGAATTACGGCGTAGTTTTGAATTTTGATGATTCGATAACAACAGAATCGTACGATAAGACATCCATATTAACATCTTCGGTACAAAGTTTATTTTATAGTTAGGCCTCATAAACACCTGTATAAATATAAAAATTAATTATTAAACATAATTAAATTAACGCTAGCACTTGATGGCACGTCATTCGTTACACTACGCCCAACTGGACTACCGTAATTCGATATAAAATTATAAGAAATTAACATTTCTCATAATTAATATTATTTTAAAATGTGGAAGTCAAGTTTCGTGATTATATTTGTGGCTGCGATATTTGTGAAGGTAAAATACTATAACATCATTAAAACTATTTACTAACACGTTATCTATACATATAATAAGAATGTAAATCTAACGTGTATCTACTTTTTAGACTTACGTGAAAAAAAATGTAGGTGTCTAGGAATAAGTAATAAAATACATTTCAATCGTTTTTAGAAATGTCTGTCTGTCTGTTTGTATGAACACGCATCACTGCTAAAGTACTGGGTTCACAATAAAACCACAACAAGAAAATCATAAAGCATATCCTCGGGAGTAACTTAGTCTTTCTTTCATTAAAATCGGTCCACTCTGTTATAAGTTACTATAATTTTAATGACGGCTCGAGTTACGTACGAGAAAAGAGTAGTTAAGTAATCTTTAACTAATTTGGTTGAATGCGCTAATCTCAGGATGTAATGGTCCGATTTGAAAAATTCTTTCAGTATTAGATAGCTCATTTATCGAGGAAGGATATATAACCTAAGGTTATATAATCAAATCAAATCAAAAAAATCAAAATCGTTTTTTTTTTCCTTTTGAAAGCTTCCTCTGCGTGGTAGTTAGCTCAAAGTAACTATTCCATGTACACAAAGTCGCGGGCAGAAGATAGTTTTAGAATAAAATTATAGATATTACCTTAACGCAATCAGTTATAACCAGTGATTGTCTAGTAGTCTATACTAATATTATAAAGAGGTAAAATTTGTGAGTTTGTGACGTTGTAGGGGGTAATCTCAGGAACTACTAGTCCGATTTGAAAAATTCTTTCAGTGGTATATAGCTCATTTACCGAGAAAGGTTATAGGCTATATATAATCACGCTAAGACTAATAGGAGCGGAGCACCAATGAAGAATGTTTCAAAATTGGGATATTTTTTCCTCTTGAGAGCTTCCGCTGCTTGTCGAACATAATTTGGCATGATGGTTGGCTTTTTCTAAGTCGGCCTAGCTGGCCACCACCCTCAGTTTGACAATCTGTCGCTAAGCACCTGTTGGTGTGTTTCGGCAGCTGCACTTGAGAGCTAGCTCCCCAGCGTCTTTACTATCTTAGACCACATTATCATTTGAATCAAATGTTTTTTGCCGAAGAGCGTATAAATATAATAGTTATAGATCAGTATATATATTAGTCTCTAACTAATAAAAACTGTGTCTAATTTTTTTTCTCGATAACACACTAATACAATGGATACTAAAGAAAATAAAATTGGATGGCAAACAAAGGAGAAAAATGTATTGGACTTTTATCAACGTGGGGTAATCCTTTATGGATACGTCACCCTCTCGGGGTTATGTCCTACTCCCGCGGACTGAAACCCCACGGTGTACCATCCGGCGCATGGTAGGGGTGGCCAGGAATCGTACCCCCTGTGTTCCTGAAAAACCGCCCCTTCGGCAGCTTGGCAAGTGAACGCCAGGCTTCGTTCTACTATAGAGAGGCAAGCTGGGTACACAGCCAGTCGCCTCCCCTCGTCAGCCTCGCCAGTGCAGTGAGGAAATGGGCCCCCCGAACCATCCCCTCAGACTCGGCTACGATAGTGGCAGGAGGCGAACGTATAGCCTCCCCCTTCTGCCTGCTCTCCTTTGGCGGAGATGGGTACTCCAACGTTATTCCTTGCGGGCTCTCTTCGCCACCTCCTTCTGCGAGATGACCTACTCGCAAAAGGAGGCCACGGCACTCCACCCGTCCTCGCTGTCAAGCATGGCCGAAACCTTACTCAGTAGGGAGAGATCGTCCCTTACACACTGCACACTCAGACAGAATATGCTGCATGGTGTCCGTCTCAGCGACGCATGCGTGGCATGCGACGGTGGGCTCCCTGCGCGCTATCCGGTGCAGGTACCAGGCAAAGCACCCATGCCCGGTCAGCACCTGCACCAGACATTACGTCAGGAAGCCCAAGCGTCTCCCTATCCACTCCGGCAGGACCGGGCGGTTCAAATTACCTAGTTTCATTATAAAGTTAAAATATAAACTTTTTCCAAAAGAAATATCATCAACGAAATAAGATTGTCGATATACTATACAAAAAAAAACGAATGCAAAATAGTGGAGGAAGATGTACTTAACTATTTTATATATAGATAGTCGTGGAGTAAATTAAGCAAGTAGAATTTTTATGAAATATAAACAAATAGTTTGACTATACTTAAACAATTATGCCAGGAAATAGATTAATTAAGTAGTAGTTACACTAATAGGAAACCTCTACTTTTAAAAATGTTCAAGATGATAATAAGATGGTAAAATCGTTAATAACTCTCATTATTGTTTCAGGGAAAGCCAGTTCCAGAAGAAAAAAGTAAGTCGAGAATTTAATTTGTTGAAGTGAGAACTTCTTTAGGCTCGTTATGCTAGTAAAACGTGACCGAGCGTATTGTGCTTGTGTGGCTTGAGTCAGATTAGCGACGCATAGTATAGTCGTATACGTATAATATGGATATTTTGTATTGAGATTGTGCAGCCCTTTATATATTGATTTTTTTTTAAGTGAGAATAATAATAAACACTTCATTAACATTCCTACATACACACGAATAGGTGCTTTACGATACATTTTCAAATTGAGGATGGTAGGTAACCAGAAAAATCTTAAAGCCCTGGCATTATGCTATAATTCTAATCATTACATAGTATAAAACAAAGTCCTCTACCGCGTCTGTCTGTCTGTCTGTTCGCGATAAACTGAAAAACTACTGAACAGATTTTCAAGCGGTTTTCACCAGTGGATAAAGTGATTCATGAGGAACGTTTTGGTATATAATTTGTCAAGGATTTTTTTAATAATCAGGGCGAGACAACGTCTGCCGGGCCCGCTAGTATAATATAATTATAATTGCTAAAACGAATATTTTTTGTTTAATCAGGTATGAAAGATAGATTCTTAAGCTTTACGCACATCGACAGTGTTTCGGATCTCTTTATGGAACAAATCTTGAACGAGGTACTTCAAGATCCGAAAACACTATTAGAATTAGCAGAATATGTTAATGAAGACGGTTCCATAGAAATGGATCGGACAGTTATGAGGATAGTTTATAATAAGATAAAAAGTGACCCAATGGTAATGCAGAGAGTATTAAGCGGGGCTTGGAGTAACAGTTCTTTGGGTAAAACCGTGAAGAAAATGGGTAACAGCATAAGCGACGGTGGGTACGCTGTAGGTAAGAATGATTTAGTATTACACTACCTATTAATTCTACTGCCTCGTTAGGATTACACCTAAAAAGCTTCTTACCAGTCACTAAACGACATGTACTGACAACATCAATTAATCATCAGCCTGTAAAAGAACCAACTGTAGTGCCATAGGCCTCTTCCCGAAGGAAGATATGCGCCTGATCCCACGCCAGCCCAAGACCTATTGGCGATTTCAAACTCTGAGAAATCCATTGTTCTATATTTTCCCACATACTACTAGAACATTTCTCAAGTTCTGGTTTCCTCACATTGTTCATCACTGTCAGTCGATAGTGTTACCAATTTCGTTGATCGGTCGTTCAAAGTCGTTGTTACATGTCGTGGTTCGTACCTGCAGACATCGGATTGATATTCTACCGGTTACATGATAACTTGTTCTTCTATTCATGCCTAGATACAATAACTAGAAGAGATATTTCTAAATCATACAATCTACAACATATCTTAACCGCTGCCATGTACTTATGTTTTAATTTTTCGATAAATCTTATAGATTCTAACGAGTAATTCTTGTATATATTTTGTATTTAAGTTTTAGTTTTTAAAATTTAGATGTATCCATAAATGAATTAATCTCTTTAGAAGGAAAATAATTACAATAGCGACCACACCGGTTTTTTATGTACAAAAATAGTCAGTTCGAAATATATTTTCTCTCTCGCAGCCTATTAGCTAGTTCGGCTAAATCGTGACAGCATTAGAACTCACCGACTGTTTTTCCTTAAGATACACTTTTATATATAGCACTAACGGGCTCTGCGGATGTCGTCCCGGCCTGATAATAAAAAAAACTTGACAAATGATACACATAAACCTTCCTTATGAATCACTTTATCTACTAGTGAAAGTACATAAAAATCCGTTCAGTCGTTTTTGAGTTTATCGCGAACAGACAGACGTGGCAGAGGACTTTCTTTTATAATATGTAGTGATTTGACTAGCCCTTGTGTTGTGTTACCAAACGTCTCATATTTCACGGAACCTCCTGAATTTTTTGTCCAATTTTAAATATCTCCCCTGAACAGATCATAATCCAGACTAAATTACCATAAAAAGAGCTATAGGTTTGATTCTTTATTTGTAATAAATACACTCAATACATATTTAACTAATTTTGAAATATATATATATATATATTATATATATATATATAAAGCTATATTATCAGTGAATAACTCAATTTTTTTGCCAAATCAATGCGGCGAACAAAAGCTATTAACTATACATAAAATTTATAGGTACCGATTAAACATGTTCCTAACAGGCGTGACAAGGCTAAATAAAACTGGGTTTATTGCAATCGTGTCAAACCATAAATAGACAGTGTTTCTAACATGTAAATATTTAAAAAAAAAAGTAGGGAATTGTATAACTTTCAAAATACAGGATGGTTTATCCCTGAATTGCATAAACTAGGCAACATCCCAAGCCGAAGTGTGCCGTGCACTCATGAGCTAGTTGTCAAAATTAAACCGGCTGAGTGCCTTAAGCGCTCGCCTTAGTAGTCCGGTGAAGCTGTTAAGGCCTTTCTAGGCCAACAGCGTAGTCAGTTCGAAAAAAAAAATTATCCCTTGAGAATGAAAAGAAGTTGGCAATACTATCACTATTAAAAGGAACAATATATTTATTTGTAAAACAAAGCACATTACCACTGACCGAATATCAGTCTATAAATAGCTGTTATAATTTCAGGGAATTATTTAAAGAGGGCCACTACCTGGAGTGGTTGAATAACAACAAATAAGTAAGTAGTATTCATCCAAGAACATAGAATAGTTTATGGAAGTAACAAGCAGGAGCGACTCAAAATATATCAACAATTATATAGAAGAATGGCATACCTGATTTTGTTCCGGATATGGTATCATTACATAGTATATAACACAGTCCCCTACCGCGTCTGTCTGTCTGTCTGTTCGCGATAAACTCGAAAATTACTGAACGGATCTTTATGCGGTTTTCACCAGTGGACAAAATGATTCACGAGGAACGTTTTGGCATATAATTTGTCGAGGATTTTTTTTATAATCAGGGCGGGACAACGTCTGCCGGGCCCGCTAGTACTTTATAAGTATTAAAGTTTGATCATAATGTAGTCCCATGTTAGATGATGATTATACACTAAGATAGTAAACACGCTAAATCTAAAGGGGAACTGGCTCTCAAGTCTCTGCCAGAACACATGCATAGATGCTTGACAACCTATTTTCAGCATAAGGGTAACTAACCACGCAGGCTCAGAATAAAACCTTACTACGATAGTAACGATAATACTGTAAGCGACACAACTGGTGATATATATATATATATATAATCAATTCACAGTTTCGAATAAATGTAGCAGTCAAAACCGGCCGCAAAATCTCTCCGATATACATACGTGGTTATAGTTATGCGAGATTAACTTACGATTTTGCAAATTCAACCTTACCCGAATGATTTAAAGTTGTTTTTACAAGGACGCAAGCGAAGCGAGACTTAATCCAAAATTGTGCACTCATTTTTGTGTGCCGGCTGTGAGACGTTATGTGTGCATCTTGGGTTTTTGTATATCAATTTAAAAATCGATAGATTTTTCTAGAAGCATCACCTCATCACCTAGAGGCACCACTCAAAAATGCAGTGTTCGTGTTGCTGTATTCGGAGTAGAAGAGTGTGATTTAAAACTCACACATATACTGGGCTCAATTAACGATTAAGTACAAATTACTATAAAATACACTGATCATTTAGTTCCATGTAGACTGCTCGCTTGTATCAAACAATAGCGGGTCCGGCGCGCCAGACGTTGTCTCGGCCTGATAATACAACAATACAAATTTTATACCTAAACGTTCCTCGTGAATCACTTTATCTACTAGTAAAAGCCGCATAAAAATCCGTTCAGTCGTTTTTGAGTTTATCGCGTACAGCCAGACAAATGTGACAGAGGACTTTGTTTTATAATATTTAGTGATATAAAAAAATTGAATAGCACTAATGACATGTATTTCTTTTAGTTATTTTTATTAAATAAAATCAAACTTAATGTTTTTTTTATAGGCGAGGATACCGATTAACATTTTAATTTAGACAGGAACTTTGAACAATCAAGGAACTTGAACAATCAATTTGTTTCCGCTATCTTAAATGGAACGGCTCAAAGAATATAAATTAAAAAGTGAATCATCATTTCTCTTTGCAGATGGCGTAAACGAAATAATATTAAATGAAGATATAATTACCCTCATCAATTCAATAACAGACAGATCCAGTTCAAGTTTATTTTTTAAATATTAAAAGATTTTGATATTTAATAGTTAACACTTAAGACTCTTTATTTCTTCCCTTTAATTACGCTATTTTGTAGCATGTATCTAAAACAGAGTCTTCTATTGAATGTTTTATTAATATAATTAGCAAATTTGCTACTTATACAATGCATAGCTGAAACAATTTACACTTGAAAATCTTGAGACTTCGAAAAATGTGGATAAATATTCCCTCCAAGTTTAAACTTTCTTGTTAATGCTATGTTCACACGTGAAGCGCGTAACGCGCGTTGATAGCTTTTTTTCTCTCTCAAACTAACCTAGCAAGGTCTTAACAGCTTCACCGGACTACTAAGGCGAGCGCTTAAGGCACTCAGCCGTTTTTATTTGGGCAACTAGCACACCTTGGGTTCGGCTGTTACCTGATACATGCAATTTGCGACTTATCCTAGCTAACCTAAGCTAAGCTACATATTTTTACTTATATCAGTTATTGAAACATATATGTGTACCAAGCATACATATCTCGACAACTCTTATATGTATTTTGTGTCTGATAATTTTTCTAAACTATTTCAGTTTGATAAGGGAAAAAATAAAACCCTTCCACTTTCATGTCTAACCATGTGTGCATGCACGTGTGTGGAGGTGATATGTGTAACGTTGTTGCAGTGTTGTAAGATTTTGTGTCACTGTATCGCGCGAGCAGCGTAGTCAAACGCTCCACACCGAGTGAACGGACCTAGACTTGAGCGGCTGCCGACGGGGACTTAGTCTGGTTCGCGTTGATAGCGCGCAAAACTTTTGTATAGTGTCCACATGGTGCTCGCTTGTCAGACGTTGAACGTCCATTGTCGCGGCCGCCACTGGTTCAGTTTCTTCTACATTTGTCCGTTATCCGTGCGTACTCAACAACAACAGTCGAGCATTAGGGCAGCGTCCAACGCGCACTTTATTAAAACGCCCGTTAGCATTTGTACGACCTGAACAAAATGTATGTAGTTGTAAACGCGCATTAAGCGCTTGTCATGTGAACATAGCCTAACAATCTATCCATACTAGTGGTCAAGCCTAATAAATTATATTAAGTTATCTTTCGCATTTGTATATATATATATATACGTACACTTATGTGTACTAGCTGTATTCTTTTAAGTTTCGACTCGTAGATGATATAGAAATAAATAATAGTTAAAAAACTAAAAAAAAACACGCTTTTATAGAAAACGAAACTAGAAAATAGAAAATAAATTTGAATTAAGAATAGTGTAATTTTTTTTAATAAATGTAATTTAATAATAGTATAAATATAGAAGATATACAAATTATTTTTAAAAAAGCGTGGGGTGCTTTTTAAGATATTATTGAAATGATAATCCTTCGACTCATATCTGTCAATAAAATATTTATAACTATTGACAGCATGCACCCTACGCTTTTTTTAAAATAAAATTCATTTTTTTCTTATTTACACTATTCTTAATTCAAATTTATTAAAATTTATTTTCTATTTTTTAGTTTGGTTTTCTATAAAAGCATGTTTTTTAGTTTTTTTTAACTATTATTTATTTTGTACTTTTTAGTTTGCTTTATTTATAAAAGCGTGTTTTTTTTTTAGTTTTTTTTAAACATTTTTTTTATTACAGCAAAATTAAACGGTAGCTCAAACACCATTCATTACAACAACGCTCTTCCCTCAAAAATAGTTAATTTAAATTTTTGCTTATTTTTTTGAATTAAAAATCCTCTTTGGTATTCGAAAATTTTGTTAATATTAGATAAAACGGTTAAAGATAATGATTAAAAATTAAAATTAACATCAATTCCTGCCTTATCGACTATAGATGAAAATTATATAAATTAACAAATTTTATTTTGCAAAGTAAGTAATGGAATAATCTTATCAAATTAATGTATTGTCATCGGTTCTCGATAATTCAACAAAATTTTAATGAAATCTGACCGTTTAAAGTGGGCCAAAATCGCGCCTAAAGGAGTCGGTTACTAACAAACAAACACACAAACTTACAGGTGAAGCTAATAAAAAGCATGTAAAAAGGAGTTTTTTTAATAAATAATTGGATATTATAACTAATTGGAATTTTTTTTTATAAATAACTCCATAAATTCAATAGCTAAAAAAAATCGGTTCACAAACCGGGGACAAAAAACTGTTATATCTTCGAGTTTGTATATATAAATTATTTTGCAATAACAGAACTCGAGGATCAGTCTCTTCTTCATGTTTAGTACATTAAAATTCACAATCGTTTTAGCGAATGCACAGAGATGAGTCAATTCTAGACATCACCATCGTTCACATATTGATCCACTATTATATTAACCTTAACCTTCTGACACCAAAACCCGCTTGACATGACAATTAAACTCACAATCCTGCAAATCGATAGTATGCTTTGAGACTTTGTTGTAAAACCTAACACTATTCCCTAAAAAACTGTTTCTGGTTTTACTGAATATGAAACATGGGATTATTATCGTCAACCGCCGATTTAAATTCACCGAATTACTTTAATATTGACACAGATGTTGATACAAGGTCAGAAAATGTACGCCCGTGTAACCTTACGCGATCAATCTCACTTGAAAAACTTTCCAGTCGCAAAACAACATAGCGAACTAAGGACTAAATTCATCACATCAGCGCAACAAAATCCGGAGCAGGCGTCAAGGAAGGCCTAAAACTTCTGACTTCGTAAAACTTTGCCTTGTTTTGTTTGTTCATTAATTAAGTTCGCTTTAGACGCGTAATGTATTAATCAGAAGGTATAATAGGTAATGTTGTTCTGAAATAAATTATGTATTGAATTTGGAATTTATTAAAGAACTAGCTAGTGCTAGCGGCTTCGGTCTCGTCAATACTGTTTATTTATTCATTTAATCTATAATCTACACTTTTATACATATACTATTAGATACTTCTAGTTATTTGGTTAGAACAAAGGGCGGCCTTGTTTGCTATAAGCAATCTCTTCAAGACAAACTGAATATATTCCAGAGAGAAGATTCACGGGCATTTTGGTAGATAAGTAAAAAAAATGATATAAATTAAAAACAAGTAAAATGTACATAATAATAATAGTAGCTCTTTATTCAGATCTCTTAAACTAATTACATTAAATTTAAACTTAAAACTAATGTTGGTTAAACTATAACAATAGCTAAGCTAAATAAACTGTTTGACCTAATACCTGCTATCTGCTGCTCCTATCCCTAGATGTCAGTCAGCAAAGGCCTCCTCCAACTTCAAAGCGTATGTTAATTCCGTAAGATTTTTTTCATTTTAGGGTGAGTAGATTGAGGGATGAGATATATATAACAGATTTTTAGTGATTGTTATCTTTTAATGTTGGAGGGTTGTGGTCTCGTTCCCCCACGAGTACCAGTCAGCTTGTGGGAGCTCAATGTATTCTCGCTTCCTTATTGTCAATTTCTTTGGTAAATGAACATACATAAATATAATGTTAAAACAACGTACAGTAGTTATTACTTTATAGTAGTCTAGTTCGGTTATTGTGCATAAGTGAAATGGATGGAAATTGATACTACGAAGCATTAATTCTGAGATGTCACAGAAACTCCTTGGAAACTTCTAACGACGGAGCTACCATCTTGTTAATTATCACAAGACACTTTTATTATTACCTACCCGATAATGGCAGTAATAATCTAGAGGATTGGTTGCCAATAATAAAATAATTGGAATAATGAGAATTACAAATAATTCTCTTGCAAAAACTTTTTGTAATAATTTCCTCACCAGTCACATAACAGCTGTGTCAGAAAACCTTTATTGTTCGAACTTGTCAAATATCGTCGAAGCCTAGGCTCTCACAGATTTTATGTAATCCAAGTTAACTAAGTACACTTTTTGAATATAAAGGAGAGGAATTTCCTTTTCGTAAGCGATACAGAATAAAAAACCTAGGACCGACTCTCGGCTTTCTTTTGTATCGAGAATTTGAACAAACTGTCCTCGGACTAATATTGCTTTTTCAAAAACGAATTAATGCGCGAAATTGCTAGATATCTGGTTCAATATACAGTTTATAAAAACCATCAATACTAGACGTAATCAGACTGCTGTGCTACGCGTAGTTAGGTCTAACGCAAACCGTGCAATTGCAATACGCTCGGTAACGCTTTACTAACACATGTCGTCATGTCATGACGCGCAATCATAACTTTATCTCCTGCCAAAAAGACCGCTCAGCACACCTAAACAAGTTTTCACTTCAAAAGAAATTCATATCTATAGATTAGAGTGACACTTTTTAATATGAATTACATCGTTACTTTGAAGATTACTTTAATTGTATTTAAATTTAAACCCTACGGTTATGGTAATAAGTAAATGTTTTCTTAGTCCTAGTGAAAGTAGTTTTAATGTTTCAATGGAACTAAGTATTTTATTAAAACACTAACTTCTGCCCGCGACTTCGTCCGCGTGAAACTTTACGCTAACGCTAAAACGCAGCGGAAGCTCTCAAAAGGAAAAAAAAAATTTGAAACATTTTTCATTGGTGCTCCGATACTATTGGTTATACTGTGATGATATATATCCTATAGTCTTCCTCGATAAATGAGCTATCTACCACTGACAGAATTTTTCAAATCGGACTAATACTTCCTGAGATTAGCGCGCTCAACCAGACAAACAAACAAACCCTCCAGCTTTATAATATTAGTATAGATTTAATACAAATAAGCCACAGAAGATTCACTTCCTCCGCGTGTACACACTGATACACGCACTATTTTTATAATTAACTAGCTGTTACCCGCAGCTCCGCACGCGCTTTTTTAAAATGTATTAAAGAAATGTAAAATTATGAGTAGGTGTGAATATTACAGAGATGCTTTTTCATTTGTAAGTACGACGCGAACGCTATCTACTGTAACATGTAACGTGTACATTAGATATGTGAATAACAACAGTGTATCGAATGGGATGGGATTTGTCATCTGCAACATACTTGGAACTTTAACCTACAATATATCACCCTCAGTGCTCACTTAGACTGTATAAGAAAGTAATAAAAATTGTAGGTTATACATTATCGAACAATATGTGTTAAATATTTCATTACATAGATATAATATGCCCATATTGTCAATATCATTATGATACTCTTATACGCTGCTATCTATCTTATACGTTAATCATTGAGTTATTTAGAAGCAAGCGCGGTAAATAAAACAAAACGGCCGGCAAATTGACCAAAAAGATAACATGATTTAAATTACATATAAACATATGAATTTTATTTATGTATGTTTGTTCTTGAAGTCCAGTAAATCGCACGTCTCACGCGATTGTTTACAATAAACAATATATTTTTGCTAAATTTCACACGGACGAATGGACAGGTAACAATTCAACAAATAAAATAGATTATGTCACCCGCTATAATTTCGGATATCTGCCAGTAAAATTCCCGTTAAAATTGGTCCAAATAACAAACATAGCGGACAGACAAAATATAATAATATAAAATACCGAAAAGATTTAAAAAAAAAATTTTTTTGGCATTTGTAGCCATATTCATTCACCAAAAAGTTGTTATTTCAATTTCACATACACACACTTTATTGTTATAATTCGTAATAGATTACAAATAAAAAATAAGAAACAGAACAAACGTAGAATAAACATTTATGAATAGAAACACAAAATACACTTTAAAAACGTTTGCGATAGAAAGTTGTTGAAACCAGGTAACGTGGCAACGTATATAATACTAACGCTAACACGCAGAACGAATTTTTCAAATCGGACCTGTAGTTCCTGAGATTAGCGCGTTCAACCATACAAAGAAAACTTCAGCTTTATATAAACTCTTATCTTAATATATATATTTCTTGTGTGCGTGTGTATGTGACTGAACTCCTCCTAAACGACTGGACCGATTTTGATGAAATTTTTTGTGTGTGTTCGTGGAGATCCGAGAATGGTTTAGATTCACAATTGGACCCGGTAGGTGGCGCTGCAGTTGACTTTTAGGATTTTTTTTATTATCAAGGCAGGACAACGTCCGCCCGGTCCGCTAGTCTTAATATATATATTTCTTGTGTGCGTGTGTATGTGACTGAACTCCTCCTAAACGACTAGACTGATTTTGATGAAATTTTTTGTGCGTGTTCGAGTGAATCCGAGAATGGTTTAGATTCACAATTGGAACCGGTAGGTGGCGCTGCGATCGACTTTTAGGATTTTTTTTGTTTTCAAGGCAGGACAACGTCCGCCCGGTCCGCTAGTATTAGTATAGATTACGAGTTCGCTTCTACTTTTTACCGGTTTTAAGTTACCTCCGTTAATTTTTATTATTCCTGCTTAGCTTTCATGGAAAGCATCATGCTATTGGCATATCTAATACTCTAAAAAGTACTCAACCTGCCAGTAAGTTTTATCAAAATCAGTCCATTAATTTAGGAGATTAGCGATTTAATTTTTATGCATAGATACATATGTATAGATATTCATTTACCGTATTTTAAATTGAGAAACTCTTTTGTACAAAATAGAAACATATTTTCTATGAATAGATGGTTCGTTAGCGGGTGGGTTCATTAAAACATTTGTTTCCATACAGTGATGCTCGGAGTTTTAAAAAATGTACCATTCGTTGTATAAATATTCATTTCATTTGCGTGGTTAATCCAAAAGCGCTTGTTTGAAGTATTTCATAACCTATATACATATATTTCGGGGCAACGATAACATAGTGCACATTTAGAAGTATGACGTCATCCGTAGTGACGTCATGGTTATAATTTGCTTGAACAATCCACAAAGAACAGTCGAATAAAACGTTAACCGATTACAGAAACACAACACTGATTACAGTTACGTCCAATTATCCGTAGGTCTGACTAGCCCAACTGTCTGAGCGAGGATGTCCATTATCCCAGCTGAGCTCTTCTCGCTCGCTCTGTAATAGAGAGAGCGGGGAAACCGCGTTAGGGAAGCCCCTCTAGCGGTAGCGTCTTCTCCGATCGGGACTACGATCGGGTCATTTTATTACGAGGTATATTTCTATGGAATTGTGCCTCTGTGGTGTTTTTATTCATCTTTGATGATGAGTTTGCGATGTTGGGGTCTGTAGAGGATTTTCCGTCGTATACGTGGCCGATCGATGGTGGGTACGCTATCTCGTAGCCGGGCGTTAGCCCTCTAAGGTGAGGGTGCGCCGACGTGTCCGCCCTTGCTAACATCCTCGTAGCGAGGCGTGCTACAAATTCGGTCAGACTTTCCATCTGAAGGTCGCGCGCTATCGTCTTGGTTTTGACATAACAGGGCGCCGCGACTATCAGTCTCAAAACGGAGTTCTGGAATTTTTGTAGCTTAGCTTTTGATGACGTAGAGAGGTATCCGTACCAGGCAGGGGCGGCGTAGGTGAGGCGAGACCTGATATAAGTTTTGTACAGGCCTATTATGGTGTGTAACGGAAGCCTAGACCCCAAAGCCGATCGCAGCACCCTCTTTGCAGTTCTAGCGCGTGTTAACGCTGCTGCCGCCTGGTGTCGAAAAGTGAAATTACGGTCTATTATTATTCCAAGGTATTTCACGTTATCTCGCCACGGTATTTTTTCACTCTGTAAGGTGAGCTGAGGCGGCTGTTTGGCGGTTACTCTGGTGAAAATCGCCTGTGTTTTGTTGACATTCACCGAGAGCCACCATTTGTCGAGCCACTCGGGAAGGGCGTCTAGTGTAGGCTGGAGGAGTTTGGCCGCTCTATGCCTGTTTATAGAAGTAGTCAGCCCATTATCTAGTCGTCGGACACCTTTTAAGGGATCAAGATACATGGACAGCCGATACATCCAACCAATAGCGTCTCACACAGAGATAAATAAATAATGAACAACCGACAACGTCAACCAATGACGTTTGAGGTCATTAGTAACATTTGTAGGTGGTAGAGCCACGCTGAAGCTATTATTGGTTTCAGCATGAATGGGTCGGTTCGCCCGGGGTTGTACCACTCTTTCACAGAAACACTGACGTGAAGTAACAGTGCTTGCATTGTTGCGTTTCGTTTGGTCAGTGAGAGCGCCGGGAACCCACCTCCCTCTTCTCCCCTCCCCTCAACAAAGGCTGGCAACGCAAATGCGTCTCCCCCGGTGTTGCTAGTGTCAATGGGCGATGGTGATCACTTAACATCCGGTGACCCACCTGTTCGTTAGCCTCCTATGATATAAAAAAAACATCCCCGATATAGTCAATAGCACGGTATCGCAGGTCAATTACAATAGTGGCACGTTTACATTATTTTATTATAATTTATGTGGAAATCAATTTTATTTCGATCGTTTGAAGTGAATCTTCTTTCACGGTAAGGGAAAAACTTTGTAACGTGTTACCCATTAAACGTAATGTATAAATGTATTTGTCTAAGTATGTATATACTTATATATACTATGCATCATCATCATTATCGTTACCCTTATCCCACCTAAGTAGGATCGACACAACATGTTTTCTTTTTCCACTCTCTCCTGTCAAATGTCAACTCAGTATTCACACCTTTTACGCACATATCACTTTTCACACAGTCCATCCATACCTTTTTCGGTCTTCCTCTACTCGTATATCCGTCCACCATCATACTCAGCACTTTTCTAGTTACATGGCTTTCATCTCTTCTCATGACTTGCCCATACCATGCTAACCTATTACTCCTCAACTTCTCTGTCACTGGTGCTATTTTCAAACTTCCTCTGATATACTCATTCTTAATCTTATCCATTCTAGTCACACCACACATCCACCTTAACATTCGCATCTCTGCCACATGTAATTTTCTGTCATCCGTCTCTTTCGTAGCCCAGCACTCAGATGCATACAGCATGACCGGTCTTATCATAGTTTTATAAACCTTCCCTTTGAGTTTCAAAGGCATTCGTGGGTCACAAGCTACCTCAGACACATTTCGCCATTTCATCCATCCTATTACTTTATCCTAATCTAGTACTATACAAAAATTAGTAAATGTATAGTTAAGTATTTATACTATGGGTTACATTTACTCATGACTGTGGCATTCTGCAACAGACAAATTTAGAAATGAATTTAATTATACTGATGTTCGCATTCTGTTTAAAATTCGATCATAATCGTTATTCAAAACTGTCCAATAATAAATTTATAAGATAAATAAATAATTAATAATATATTTGAATATGAAATTTGAGTTAATTAAAGACAATTTATATCTAAAACCATTGACATATAAAAACCCAAGACACAGTCTCGAATAAATACACACGTGGTTATAGTTATGCGATTAACTTATGATTTTGCAAATTCCACCGTATCTGAATAATTTAAAGTTGTTTTTACAAGGAAGCGAGCGACGCGAGACTTTGAAATGACTGGATAATCCAAAATTATGCACTCATTTTTGTGTGCCGCCTGTGGGACGTTAAGTGTGCATCTTGGGTTTTTGTATGTCAATGCCTAAATATTATAGTGGACGTTATTTTGCACTTCCGCCTGGAGTTAATTAGCCGCTACCACGTCACACTGCAACAAAAAACGTTTGATTTTATTAGTGCGAGGTGTAACTGAAAAAGTTAAGTCTGCAACTAGTAATAGGAAGACCGAAATATTACTAAATAAAACAAAAAGTAATTAAAAACGCGTCCTTGATTGACGGATGAACTTGACGTCGGTTGACGCTGTTAGTATCTTCATGCGACTCTTGGTCAGTGGTACTCAACCTTTTCGTCAAACAGGCCACAAACACATTTCACTCATGGTGTCACGGGCCGCAAACTTACAAACATTTAAGTATTAAATAAAAAAACGTAATATCAAATTAACAACGTATCTGTAGTGAAAAATGGTTCTCCAATAAAACAAGTTTAGTAACCCATATAAGGAACGCATTGCGGTCGGGTTGTCTGTGATCGGTTGATGTAATCATTGAGTATAGCTCTAGATCGTTATTATTTAAATTAAAGCTCTTATTTTAATGGTTGATCTGAATTTATTAACTGCTTTCTCAGTAGTAATACTACATTACGAATACTCTTGTTCTTAGTCAAAATAAATGTGGCGTTGTTGTTTACTACTACTACTACTTATCGCTCTAAGTGTGATGTATATTTCGATGTATAATGTCATGTAAAGCCACAATAACGTAACGCTTTCATTTTCGACTCTTGTTTAAGACCCAGTTTTTCAAACCAATCTATTAATCTTAGTGTGGTGAAAAATAATTGTGGATCATGAACCTCCCATTTTGTCCACTACCGCCGTCAATTTGGGCCAGTCATCCAATCAAGAGTGACATTTGCAATTGATTGAAATATTACCACATTTGTACGTCTTCGTCCGTGTGAACGTCGATGAGTAATCCGTTCAGATAATGTTTGAAGTTTTTAATTGATCAAAATGTAACAAGGCCGGAAGCCAACGATTGTTATTAAAAAATAACAGTATTATTCTCGATAAACTAGAAAATATTGTCCGTGCAATAATCTACGATCAATAAAAAATCAAAATTTGACAAAATAGCGGCGTTTTAAAAGAAATGTCGAATTTCTCCCAAAATTTTGGTCGTTTTTGCCCTGTCAAAACTTGCATTTGCAAATTGCATGGAGAACTATATAAAGAACATGTAGAAAAAAATTCGGTAGTGATTTGCCTTTGAGTAATAACTGCAGCAAATTCGAAAAATGCTGTTTCGAGAAAAACGCATATAAAGATAAAATGATAATTTTTACTGTTATAAATGGTTTAAAATAATACTTACAACCAATCTGCTATTCCAGGCCCATATAATCCACCTTCTTCTTCTTCGAAAAGGGTTTGTTGAGCTGAAGAAGATGAAATGATCGACCCTCTTTTGGATCGAGCCCTTTGGCGATGATCAGCTATTCGTAGTCTCGTCTCGTCCTTAAGGGCCGCATAATCTCTTGCTGCAGGTCCAACTATCACTCCTATTACATCGAATATCTTCAAAATTGACGAATAACCGTCATTAAATATTGCAGTTGGAAAATTATTTGACAATTCAATAGTTTTGAGGCCATTGTGAAGATGCCTGGGTGAAAAGTGCCAAAGTAAACCGTTGTAGCTTTCATTGTTGTTCTAAGGACAACCTTTACATCTATCAAGCAATTCTTATCGAGATAAGTCTTCATAAATAGGTTTTATAGCTTCTTGTACTTCTGGATCCAGTGGAAGGTTATCGTGCTAAAATGTACTGGTGATTCCTTCACTTTCCTACGGACGTACTGGTATTTGCAGTACATTGCTCAAACGTAAATCGATTTCCGGTAAACTTGCGTTTTTTGGCAGTTGACCGATGTCTGGGAACATCGTGAGTTCCTTTTTGATTTGAATATGAAGATAGATCACTCATTTTCAGGAAAGTAACACGTGTAAAATTATGAAGCGCTCGATACAATGGTCACAATGAGAGTAAATGTGTCTCGCTGCGAAAATACTTTACGTGGCAGTAGACGGAAAATTTCTCGAAATTATTATAATGATATATTTCTGTACACCTGAATACCAACAATAGAAACCGGAATCGTGTTATAAGGGTTGGAAGGGACGGTAGACTCCGAATAATACCTCTGGTACGTCCTGTAGCTAATAAAACTCTAGCTGCCGAGCGGCTGCTCTTTAAATGGCTATAACTCAAAAACTATTTGAGATATCGATTTGAAATTTTAATGTTATTTTTGAAAATGTAATCTATCGAAATATTAAATCGATATTTTTTAAATTTAGTGTGAAATTTGCCCCTTAAATCTAACAACAAACATATCTTCAGCTTAACAATCTTTGACCACAAGAACTACTGTTCCTATGCGTTAAATCTATATTAACACGAGAAGCTACGACAAAAAGCTTATATTGTTATAATTTAAAAACCTAAATTGGGAAAGAATTGATGGTTGTACAAGTATGTGATTCAGTGAATCGAAAAAGCTTAAAATCTTTACATAAAATAAGAATGTAAATCTAAGGTTACTGTACTTTTTAGATTTTTGTGAAAATTGTTGCAGGTTAATTGTTGTTCTTCTCGATGACTGGGTTGTTTTCCGAACCGGTCGTAGTCTTTGACGTTCATAAGTGCCTTATTAGGGCCTAAACTGAATAAAGTATTTTTGATTTAAGGTGTATCGGATTAAGTAATAAAATACATTTCAATCATTTTCTAAATTGTCGTTCTGTCTATTTGTTTGAACTCGCATCACTGCTGAAGGACTGCGTCCACGATAAAACCTCAGGCATATCCTCGAGTAACATTTAGTTTTGGTTTCATTAAAATCGGTTCACTCTATCAAAAGTTATTGTAATTTTAATGAAGACGCGACTTAAGTACGAGAGAAAAGTAGATAAGTAAATGGATTTCAGATGATTGTATTACTCACTGATTTTGAAGTTATACTTCTTTTGGCGCGTTAGGGAAAAATGATGAGAGTAAATTTTAACGATGCGCGCGCACACCGTCACGAAAAACCGACACCCTGAAATTAGCTATAGTCAACATTTTGTTTCTTTGTATTTGTTGTTTGTATTTCTTTGTATTAAAACTTTCAATGTATTAAATACCTTTTTTCTATTGTTAGTGTCGTTTTTTCTACAAACGTAGAATAAGGCGAAAATTAAAATGTTTGAAAATATTTTTATCTTGTCACGCCAAAGAAGTATAACTTCTAACGCGTGTACATAAGTACACACACACTTTTTTTTATATTAAGTTCCACGCGGCCGTTGTCGCGGGCACAGCTACTGCCTAATAAAATATAATGATAAAACTTATCAACTATACGCTAAAATGTTTCTGTTCGGAAAATCATAAATTAACAAAACGGAAAAGAATCGTTCCTCAATTCTCTTAAGAATTGTCATATTCTTGATGGATTAACGAGTTATTCTGCAGACTCTGGCCTGAAATGTCGATTGAAAACACACCTGAATCGAAGAGCGAAAAGCATTTCTGTCTACTCAGACTACAATCAATTCAAATTCAAGATGAAATGTTTAAACGCAAAATGACTAGAGATGGACCTTATTGCTTCAAGAAATAGTGAATATTCCTATGCAAGAAATAACAAATTATAAAAAAAACATAGATTAATGCTAGATGATAAGTAAATGTTATCGCAACATGCGCCTAAATATCATGCAAACAATAATAACTGTAAAAGAGAGATAACATTATGTTGTTCACACCCAAAGTCACGTTTTCACTTCAAAAAATAATTAACTAAATTGATGCAGCCATTGTGAAGTAATGCGCTTACTACATACATACGGCAAATTGATTTTTATCTCTATAGATAATGAATCACGGCAATCACGAATTTAATTCGAACTTTGTAATTAATAGTTTAACGTTCGGTCCAATTTCACAGAAACTAACCGGAGCATCGAATGATTAATTCCATTACATTTTAACAACGCTCCCAAGTATCAATATTTTATTAATTAGCTAGTAAATTGAGTTTTACTCAGTAATACACTTGTAACGTGAAATATTAATGCTAATATCGTTCTGCAAATAATATTCTACTCGTTAATATAGTAAGTAGGTTCTATGTATTAAGTTAGTAGTGTTTTCTTATGTTTGTACTTTTAATATCGACTAGCTGTGACCACGGCATCATCTGCGTGGAAGGTTATGTAAAAAATAGTGATTAATTAAGTCATCTGAATGTATTAAGTCTTTACTTGTCTACTTTTCTCTCGTACTCACGCCGCGTCGTCATTAAAATTACAATAACTTTTGATAGAGTGGACCGATTTTAATGAAACAAACACTAAGTTACTCCCGAAGATATGATTTAAGATTTGAGGGATTTGAGAGTTGCGGGTTTATGGTGAACCCAGTACTTTAGCAGTGGTGCGTATTCATACAAATAGATAGACAGACAGACATTTCTAAAAATAATTGAAATATATTCTATTACTTATTCCTAGACACTTGCAACAATTATTTTCACGAAAATCGTAAAAGTACAGACACGTCAAATTTACATTCTTTTTAACATTACATTTTTTTTAACGTAACGGACTTACCCTTGCCCATTATCTGCAATAGCAGCTATACAGCACAGGATGTGAACCAATGGTTTTTATTTTGAAAAACAATAGTTACTACTAAATTCCATTTAAGTAACTTTTGCTTGATATTTATGTAAATGTAGATATGTATTTATGAAAATATACCAGGTGACTGTTTAGACAGTAGCAATATTTCTGGAGGACACTCTACAGTCGATTCTCGTTCTAAATCAATTAAAAGATAGGTGCTTAATATTTGACCTAATTATCTAGAAAAATATAAAAATTACACTCAATCCTCTACCCGTCTATGTTAAAGCACAGTGTCAATGATCGTCGGGTAATTTCACTATCATTTGAAAGAGAACATGGGAACAAAACAAGAGGGTTATTGCCCGTTTTACTATCGCAAGTTATTAAATCCGACTCGCCCATTGTAGATTTTGACACCGGTCACTGTACTTGGGTTTATTATTTTATTTACACATTTATATACAAGTATAGCTATACTTTTGAGAGTCTTAGAACAAACTTTAACTTAGGTTTTCTTGGTTGTTTATTAGTATTTGTTTTAATATTTTTATTTTATATGTTAAATGTGACAATGAAGTGTCATATCCAAGAATACTGCGAGTGTCTAACCTTTCACCTGATATATTCAAGTACCTCATAATCATATTTCAATTATTTACAACTAATAACGTCACAAAGGAAATCATCTCTAAAGATGGTAATCCGTTGAGTTGGGGCCCAGTTTCAGCCGGCAGTCGCCCATAAAGATAACACTACATTACACCCATACACATGGTCCGTGAGATTGTATACTTAACCTATTTCTTTTAAGTGAAAATTTCTCTAGGCGCTTGCAGCCCTTATGACTGCCCAACTTTATATAAATATTCCATTCAATCAAAATGTTTAAGTCGTTATCTCTATTAATCATGTATAAAATCCCCTACTGGCGAAGTTCATACGATTAGAAAACCAAAACAAAACAATCGGTAAGCAATATTTCAAAAGTAATAATTGGACATGCAGTTATGTCGAAACAATCAATTGTACCAAAGACGTATGGTGACAGTTTGAACGAAAAATGAAGGAAAATCTTGTAATTTGTAATTCGATTCACCACTATCACTATAAGAGAGCCACTACAAGGCCGTAGGCCTCTTCCCGGACGAAAATATGGGCATATTTAACCACGCCGGCCCACGACGTATTGGCAATTTTAAACTCTGAGAAATCTACAGTTTTATATTTTCCCAGATAGTGGTACTACAATAACATTTCTCAGGTTCAGGTTCCCTCACGATGTTTTCCTTCACCGTCAGCCGATAGTGTTATCAATTGTAATTTTGTAAATGTACGCGAATTCCAAAAAATCGTTGGTACATGCCGAGGTTCGAACCTGCGGACATTGGGTTGATATTTCACCAATAGAACCACTATTGCAATAAACAAGTAAGGTTTGGAAATATTGTTGAAATTATTCCATACTAGCGACACGCCCCAGCTACGCACGGGTGCCATGTATATATCCATTTTAATGAAATGCTATCAAGGGCAGTTTTGATCTACATGACATTTACAACGTATGTAGTGTATTTAATTTGATAAGGAATAATACTGTATTGCATAAAATAGCTTGGTGAATAACACATAATTATTTTTGTAAAAAGATAAAGATTTTTACTGTGGGTTATCCTTTAATGATAAATATATGCCATCGCGGACTTTTTTATCAATCTTTTTAAGATATACCATTCCGTAGCACATTAATTTGATCTATCTCGTAAGGTTAGGCAGCTTTTGCGATTTAAGCGCACAAAATTATGTTTGTTACGACATCACATTACAAATCTTTGAATTTTTCGGCTTTTCTGTACTATAATATGTATATATTATACATATAAACATTCCTCTTGAATCACGCTATTTATTACTAAAAACTGTATTAAGATCCGTTGAATAGTTTTAAAAGATCTAAGGGAACAGACAATGGAAGCAATTTCATTTTATACTATGTAATGATTGATAATTTTATACAATTCACTGCCTATTTATATCATGACTAGTTTAGCTTGCGGTGCCCTCGTATTATTGTATTTATTTGTCTAGTTATTCATATATCCTACAGGAACAATACATTCTTACTGGATCAAGGTACACTATGCTTTTCTCTGTATCTCTAACAATGTACATACAAAATTTAATGATGATCAGTTGAAAAAACAAACAAACAAATAAATTCACTTTTGCATTTATCACATAGGTTAGGATCAGTTAGTAGGTATTTGGTAATGACCATAATTTTTTTATCAATTGGTTATTCATCTCCTAATTATTTGCTATCGTTGTGTTCTGGTCTGACCAATATTGTTACCTTTTTATCTGTTTTATCACCATATCGGTAAGTTTACTCATGTGGGAAAGTGTGTTATCTAGTGATTTAAAAAAGTTGATGACCCGAAGACCCGAATTGATTTAGATGAGATAATTATTGATTCACGATATCCTAGATTAAAGTCTGGATTTTCAGTATAGGAATGATCAAAATGTACATACTTGTAAGTTTTATTTAAATTTGTTTCATTGTGAATACCATGTTACTGGAAAAATAAAGATTTATTTACTGTAAGTTAAAGAACTCAATTGAATATGTACTAGGAGCTAATCGTATAACATAAGTTCGTTAAACTTCCAATCCGTATGTCACACGCAGTCCGCAATGCACTTTCACAGTACCAACTGCAATTCACTACAATCCGACCGTATGCGCTGCGAGTCGAGAGGACCATTAAAATTTATTGTTCGCGAGAGCCTTGATGTTTGTCTCGCATGAGTTCCGTATGTATGATGGATCCTTTATACTTTATAATACGATTTATCCTATTCAGTGCTTCGTTATTAATTGTTTTAGGTATTGTTTAAAATTATTTCATTCTAAAATCAAAATCAAAAATAGTTTATTCCATTTAGGCCTTAATAAGGCGCTTATGAACGACAAAACAACCCAGTCATCGAGAAGACTCCGGCCCTCGTAGATGGGGCTCGGGGGCCATGGAGACGAACATGTCCGTCCTGAATTGTGCTGATGCGACTCTCACAGTTTATCAGGGGGGTCTATAACTCACCCCCCCTTGAGGGGTCTACCACCTTAACCCCTCAGACCGGGGCCCCTTAGGAGAAGACAACACCTGTCGGAGGAGCAGACGTAGTGCCGATTAGGCAGTCCCTACTCCTCCAGCCAAAAGGTGTAACAAGGTACCGTGGGGTTTTAGTTCGCTCGACTCGAGCATATCCATCCTCTGTTACCCGGCGGAATGGATATCGGTTAGGCAATTCCTCATGAAGAAGAATTGCGGGGTGGTAGGGTGTCTGTACCCGACTGGATCGCGACCACCGTACACCAGGTGGAACACCCGCCATAGTGGCACGTTTGGGCGTGTCGCGTTCCGGGATCAGCCGGTGTATATTCAGCAACCGGGGGGTGGGGGGGGCTCTGTCCCTGACTGGGTCGCTTTCAGGCCGGCATGACAGCGGCGACCGACGATGGATAGTATGTCTTTCGGTGGTCGCCATTGTTTTTGTATTGTACTGTGCTTACCATCAGGCACAGTACAGTCACTTTGCCGAGCTACAATAAAAAAAAAAAAAAGTCATCAAGAAGAACTGGCAAGAAAATCGATCGGGGTTATCTTTGTAACATATACATATTTAAAATACATTAACGTTACGATCATTTTTAGTAGATGCACAGAGAGATGTGTTAATTCCAGACATTACCATCGTTCACATATTCATCCTACCTATAATAAATAGCCTTTTGACACTAAACCCCGTTCGATTTGACGCTTAAATTTGCAATCCAGTAAATCGGTAATATGATTTGGGACTTATAAAGCTTAACACTATTACCTAAAAAAACTGTTGCTGGATTTACTGAGTCCGAAAATTTTTATGGTGGTAGAACCACGCTGAAGCTATTACAGGGTTTCTGCATGAATAAGTCGGCTCGCCCGGGGTAGTACCACCCTCTCACAGAAAACCGACGTGAAGTAACAGTGCTTGCATTGTGGCATTTCGTTCGGTCAGTGAGAACGCCAGAGGCCCACGTCCCCTTCCCTCTCTTCTTCCCTCCCTTTCCCACTTCCCCTACCCCTTACCCGCCTTCCTCCCAAACACAGGCTGGCAACGCACTTGCGACTCCCCTGGTGTTGCTAGTGTCTATGGACGTCGGTAATCACTTATCATCAGGTTCTGTTCGTTTGCCTCCTATGGTATAAAAAGAACAAAACGCTTTCACGCCGTTACTATTCAACCGATCATCACCAGACATACTGATCTCGAGGGACAGGTCAAATCAACATTAAAGCGAGTAAACCTGCGAACAAAAGCTAGTACTAATTATAAAGAAAACAACTAATCATTATTTACATCCCCGTCGAACATAAAACAGTTGTTTAAAATACCTACATAGTTAAGCAAAACTTTAGTCATTAAGCCTCAGACCACGCAAATACCAGAACTAAACCCTACATTGTCGTAATACTTGTAGTGTTTGTAAGAAACTAAGCGAAACACGCGCATCGACAAACAACTGACAATACTAAGAACTAGACGTCACTATGCACAGACGTGTGTTGGGCGTCTGACGTGGAGTTATACCACTAGAAGCGTCTTTATTAACGTGCCTAGTTCAACAATGTGCGCAGAGACACGCCGGTAGGATATACGGTACGCTAAAGATATATTCTAAGAATGTAGGTAGGGATTATTATTATTAAAGCATCTTGAAATGCAAATTCTTAAACAACACACGCATTCAGCCTCTGCAATACAAACACATACCCTCATTTTTTCTATTTTTAGCCACATAGCTTAGGTAAATAAGTAATATTATTATTTACTATATTTATATTATATTGCTGTTTTCATCCCAGTTTTACATGTACATATTATTTCAGTTGGGTATATTTTAAATATTTAGGGCTTTTCTTAATAAATTTATTTTAGTTCTCATGGATTTTTCAGTATTAAAGGCATCTATGTACTATATTTACAAAATATAGGATGGATTTAACTAGCTAAGAAATCTATTGTTTATTTGGGACAAGAATGTAAAGCTGTAAAATTCTTTCAAATAAATAAATATTTACACAAATAAAAAAAGAATAATCAAAATCGGTTCATCCAGTCCAAAGTTATGAGGTAACAAACATAAAAAAAAAAAAAAAAAATACAGTCGAATTGATAACCTCCTCCTTTTTTTGAAGTCGGTTAAAAAACGTAAATTATACTTAGTTGTTGATAATTATTTGATATTTTATTCGCTCGATATCTATATTTAACTGAAAATTCATTTTTTTTTATTATCCAAATATGTTATCATGCCGGCTTCAGTTACATTTAGATCTACGTTCAGTATGTTTGTCTCGGTGACTCATAAAGGCATTCACGCCAGACAAAGCTTAGTCGCGGCATAACAACACAGCGCTAGTCTATGACGCTTAATTACAAGACTTTGTCGTGTTATAGACTCTTTTATGTTTATTTACTGGTCTTTATTTCTTGAAACATCCTTAAATTGTCCTGTAGCACAAATATTTATATATATTAGTATAGACAGAATAATGGAGCGCATATGCGAAGTTTTTCAAGTTCACTACATTTTGCACCATTAATCAAACAAAGAAGTAACTCAAAACCACAATTTACCAAACTACAATGCGAACTACATTTTAAAATGCATTTAAAATTTGATCATGTTTACACGCTCGGCTTAAATTTATTTTAAAATTAAATGAACCGCTTTAAGTCAACTCTGAAAGTAGGGACAGGTCACTACTTCCGCAATTACACTTAATTATATTGCTATCTGGTCGTTATTTTTTGACTTGATGTTAAGTGATCTCCGCCGTCTATAGACACTAACATCACCGCGGAGTCACAAGTGCATTGCCAGCCTGTGTTTGGGGAGGGGAGGTGGTCCTTCGGCGCTCTCACTGACCGAACGAAACGCAACAATGCAAGAGCTGTTTACTTCACGTCGGTGTTTCTGTGGATCGGGTGGTACTACTCCGGGCGAGCCGACCCATTCATGCTGAAACCAATAATAGCTTCAGCGTAGATCTACCACCTCCAAATTATTATTTTCCCAAGTTACAATATTAAGGAAATAAAACAAATTTTATAAGTGCAACTTCTTATCGCATGGCAGAGAAACATTTTGATTACGTGTTAAACGTAAGGTAGGTGTATTTGTTTGTATGTGTAAGTATACATAAGTGTTTGTCTGGGTCTAGTAGTACCCAAAAATGAGTAAATGTATAGTTAATTGTTTATATTACGGGACTTCGTATATTATATAGTTTAAGAGCATTCTCATATCTATACCAATATTATAAAGAGGCAAAGTTCCTGAGTTTGTAATGATGTAGGGGGTAATCTCAGGAGCTACTGGTCCGATTTGAAAAATTATTTCAGTGTTATATAGCTCATTTATCGAGAAAGGTTATAGGCCATATATTATTACGCTAATAACAATAGGAGCGAAGCCCCAATGAAGAATGTTTCAAAAACGGGTTTTTTTTCCTCTTGAGAGCTTCCGCTGCGTGTTAGCGTTAGCCCAAAATAACTATTCCACGCGTACAAATTTGCGGGCAGAGGCTAGTATACATATAACTTTAAAATTTATATACGTAAGTCAAAGAAGTTTCACTTCTTCCACGTGTACATATTTGTACACGCACTATATTTTTTAATAAGCAATGAATGCATTTTATTGCAACTATGATACGGTGGCAAATATGAACTAGGATAGTACCACCCGTCCCACAGGAAACACCGACGTGAAATAACAGTGCTTGCATTGTTGCGTTTCATTCGGTCAGTTAGAGCGCTGGAAGGGCACCTCTCCCCCTCCCCTAAACAAAGGCTGGAACGCACTGTTGCAGGTGTCTATGGACGGCGATGATCGCTTTACATCAGGTGATCCATATAAAAAAAATATTCATAATCAGATTTCGACCACAAGATTATCACTAGTAATATTAATACAATTATTATTATTTCCCAATAATAAAATAATACAAGAAATCTTATAAATAAACAATTAATTCCTTACAGTTAATGCCGGCCTTGACATACTTACGAATAGAGAACGTTTTCTTGAAGTCCTTGTTTAATATTATAGTTGCTAATGTGAGATTTTTACAAACTAAAAATGGGTACAAAAGATAACAATGAAACCGCCATAAATACTCATATCTTAACAAATGGGAATTAGTAATTAAAAATAATAATTATAATAAAAAAAACATTAACTACTAGCTGACCCGGCCTCGCGTTGCTGTGGCTCAGTTATTATATCATTACATATTGATAACAATTCATAATTGTTGTTGATAATATGACCAACCAAACCAAACATCACTTAACAACACCAACACGCATCGGAAGCTTTCAAAAGGAAAAAAAAACGATTTCGAAACATTATTCATTGGTGCTCCCTTCCTATCGATCTTAGCGTGATAATATATAGCCTACAGCCTCGATAAATGAGCTCTCTAACACTGAAAGAATTTTTCAAATCTGACCGTTAGTTCCTGATATTACCCTCTACAACCTCATAAACTTTACGTCTTTATAATCTTCTTTATATATAAACTAGCCGGCCCGGTAGATGTTGTTCCACCCTGATTATAAAAAAAATCTTGACAAATTATATACCAAAACCTTCCCCGTAAATCCCTCTATCCACTAGTGAAACCCGCGTGAAAATCCGTTCAGTAGTTTTTGAGTTTATCGCGAACAGACAGACGCGGTAGGGGACTTTGTTTTATACTATGTAATGATTTCTTCTGTACGTGTGTGTCACTGAACTCCTCCTAAACGGCTGGACCGATTTTGATGAAATTTTGTGTGCCTGTTCCAGTGGATCCGAGAATGATATATATTCACAATTGGACCCGGTAGGTGGCGCTGCGATTGAATTTTTGATATATATATTTTTATTTATCAAGGTAGGACAACGTCCGCCCGGCCCGCTAGTATTAGTATAGATTAGGTGTAACGAATTAAGTATAATGATAATATTATGTTTTGTTCACTATAATATTGTATTTAAGCTGGACTAGAGTTGAAATAATCTCAGAAAAATTGTGGACTAAGAGACAGTAGGAAAAAAAGTGAGATTGTTGTGTTGTAGCTACAAAAAAATATATAGAGTGCCTATGTAGAAAAAATAGTTTTTTCAGACAGCTCAAATCTATATTATAGGTCAGAGAAGCCGCGAGCGATAGCTAACTCAGAATATTTTACAGTATAAATTTAACAACTTACCCACAGGGAGCAATATACACGACAAAGTCATACATCCCCAATCGATAAGATCTTCAACAAACGCCTCCATTCAACGGAGAACGATTACTCTGAACACGAGACAGCAAATTCACGATGATCTGCCTACAGCTTAATGCTATATTTTAACTGCAGGTCATGTTAAACTTGACAGAGCCTTGTCAATTCCCGTGTATTCGAAGTTTAATGCGACACTCGTCAATCCTTTACCCTCGTCAACAGATCGGCGAGTGACAGCGATGACGTAAAATCATATTTCACGCGAATTTTATCTTAAACCCCATTTGAATAGAGTTTAACGACCTATTATATACGTACTAATATTTTATACATACAAACATATCTATATATAATAAAAATACAGTTTTGTTGAGGCTCAATCCAATGATATTATAACGAAAAAGCTGTAGATACGTTACACAACGTGATATTTTGACAAAAAAAAAACACGATAACGCACACATACGTAAAGTAATATTGTAACGCCACACTGTCTTAGATAAAATGTGGAAGTAAGATGGTATATTCTCAATATCGGTGGTGAATAAGAAATAGTTATATTTTGCTTACATACGGACGGATTGACGGGGCAGCAGTCAAAAATAAGCTAGCTTTTTAATTACATTGGCTCAATTGTGTTAAATCTACTGATCATATAAACATAGGGGGATGACGATTCGATGAAAAAATTTTCATAGATGGTAGGTACTGGGCTACTTATTTTTTTTTAAATTGATTAATACCCTACCAGTTTTAATGTACAGCAACTAGTTTATGTATGTATATATATCTATTCTAATATTAAAAAGCTGAAGAGATTGTTTGTTTGGTTGGACGCGCTAATCACGGAAACTACTGGTCCGATTTGAAACATTCTTTCAATGTTAGATAGCTCATTTATCGAGAGAGGCTATAGACTGTATATCATCATGCTAAGACCAATAGTAGCGATGAAGACTGTTTCAAAATCGAGTTTTTTTTTTCGAGTTTTCGAGTAAAAAAATAGCGACTAATAAAATCATCTGAATATACTAAGTCCATTTACTTATCTACTATTCTCTCGTACTTAAGTCGCGTTATCATTAAAATTACAATAACTTCTGATAGAGTGAACCGAATTTAATGAAACCAAGGCTAAAGTGAGGTTTTATCCTGAACGCAGTACTTTAGTAATGATGCGTGCTCAAACAAACATGACAGACATTTTAAAAAATGATTGAAATATATTTTATTACTTATTCCAAGATATCTGCAACAATTTTTTTCACAAAAGTCTAAATGGTACAGACACATTAGATTTACATTCATATTATATGTATGGTTGATCTTTTATATATACAATTCATTTATACAGCTCACATTCGCATTAATAACATTAGTACGGACCAGCTGTGGCCGCGACTACGTCCGCGTGAAATTTCATTTATAAACACAATGATTGATAAAATCATAGGATTGTATTGTGTATTGATATCGGCGATTTAATACGCCTTACCCTTTGTAAACAATTTTGTTCTCCGAGACGCTGCATAGCAGTACAGCATCTAGATATACCTCGTATATATTTGAAAGACGTTATAGCTACGTTCATTTTTGATGCATATACAGTGAGGGGAGTTAGTTCCAGATATCAAAATTGTTCACATATTGAAGCACCCTATTATAAGCCTTTTCTTTTGTGTTTTCTTATAAGTAAGATATACATATATACCAATGTGTTATATATGTATAACATATCCTATATATTACACCGGTGTGTAAACTACTATTATACCAAATTTCATCAAAATCCGTCCACTAGTTTTTGCGTGAATCCCGTACAAAAGACAGACAGCCAAAAATTTTAAAAACTATGAAAACGTTTTGTGTCATTCATTTTAAGCCCCATCAGAGTATGTTTCCTTTATAATATTTAATATACAGATTTCGTCCCGTTACATTTTAATTATATATATGGATTTGAATTTGGAGAATATTTAAGCAATATTCATTTTACCTTACTCAACAATTAATGATAATAACAATAAATAATCCTAATAACAACAAATAAGCCAGCGTGTTCCCTCCTTCCTATAATATGGGGTCCTTCAAGCGTAACGTGAAGAGACATTTATGCAAGCCGGCATGACAGCGGCGACCGGTGAGGGATGAGGGATAGCGTGTCTCTCGGTAGTCGCCGTTGTTTTTGGATTATACTGTGCTCACCATCAGGCACAGTACAGTCACTTTGCTGAGCTACGATAAAAAAAAATAATAAAATAAAAATGAACACATATATCGTTAAAAGTATAAATGTATCTCTTAGTAGTAGAAGTTTCAAACGTTTTGGGACACCGCGTGCATCGACATAAGCATGAATCATTGGAAATAAGTCGGTGCTTTCGGTGGAGGAAATGTAATGAAACCATGGCATGGTAATAGGGCTAGTACCACCCTCTCACAGTACACCGACGTGAAGTAACAGTGCTTGCATTGTTGTGTTTCGTTCGGTCAGTGAGAGCGCCGGTGGCCCACCTCCTTTCCCTACCCCTCCCCCATACATAAGCTGGCAACGCATTTGCGACTCCCCTGGTGTTGCTAGTGTCTATGGACGGTGGTGATCACTTAACATCAGGTGACCTACCTGTTCGTTTGCCTGATTTTAACATAAAAAATAAATAAACAAACAAGGCTTTATCGAAGTTCTTCTGGCTAGCTCGATAGTTAAGTTGTACTTCAGAGGTAATTCTAGTCTAGGTATAGCTCGTTTAAGACCATATCGTAATTTCACATCAGGCGAGATTGTGGTCATAAACCCAAAAAGTATTAAAAAAAGTAACTCACCCGATTCTGACAATTTAACACCAATTATTAAATTATTAAATTAAATTATTCGCAAGCAAGATAGGTTAATGTGTGATTTGAAACATATACACTGTAATTAACTCAAACGATATCGCGGATCCAGATAGTACATCAAATCAAATCAAAAATACTTTATTCAGTTTAGGCCCTAATAAGGCACTTATTAACCGACTTCAAAAAAAGGAGGAGGTTATCAATTCGACTGTATTTTTTTTTTTTTATGTTTGTTACCTCATAACTTTGGACTGGATGAACCGATTTTGATGATTCTTTTTTTATTTGAAAGCTGGTGCTTTCCGTGTGGTCCCATTTCAATTTGGTCTAGTTCCGACAACGGCGTCCAGTGCAAAACCGTATAAGTTTTAAATTTGCATTAAGTATGTACACGACAAATAAACGAATAACTCAATATCACGCTAACCGATTTCGATGATTCATTTTTTATTGGAAAGGATGTACTTCAAGGGTAGTTTGATGAGAGTTTGGTTAGGTTCTGATCATGGGATCCGTGACAAAGTAAGAAAACTTTCATGAAACGAGCCTACTCCTTTCTTAAGGGCCGGCAACGCATCTGTGTTTCCTCTCGTGCCGCAGGTGTCCATGGGCGGCCGTGATCACGTACCATCAGGTGACCCGTATGTTCATTTGCCACCAATATTATAAAAAAAACTCTTCAATTCTTAGGAGCCTATTGTGCTTATGTTAGTTGCTGTGTTGCAACATGACGCAAGCATTGTAATTACATTACTTAAGGTGTATTATGTGTGAAGCGATGGTAGCCGAGTTGGTGGTAGAAACTATCGCGGATTATTGATAAGGTTGCGTTCGTACCAAACGTTACTTATTGTACAACCAATTGAAATCATATCGCATACCATAGCGATAGATACCATACCGCAAAAATGCGCATATTTTATTAATATACTTAAGGCGGAACGGAGTTCGCGGGCACTGCTAGTAAAATATATTTATGTACACTAAAAATGGACAAATAAAGTAAATTTTCAAAAAAAAGTATTAACCGACTTCAATATCAATCAAAAACCCATAAGGCACTAAAAAGCGGAAAATAAATAGTTTATCAAATTAACCAAATTAAATAAAACATATGAATATGTGTGCTACCTAGAGATGTATTGGAAGTCGGTGCGAACCGAAAATCATATCATCTACATAGGTACAAAGTTTAAGTCCACTCTCGCGTCTCTGTAATACATTTCTACCTGGAACAAATTTGAAATTTCGGTTGGCACCGACTTCCAATACATCTCTAGGTAGCACACATATTCATATGTTTTATTTAATTTGGTTAATTTGATAAACTATTTATTTTCCGCTTTTTAGTGCCTTATGGGTTTTTGATTGATATTGAAGTCGGTTAATACTTTTTTTTGAAAATTTACTTTTGAATGTCAAAGACTACCACCGGTTCGGAAAACAACCCAGTCATCGAGAAGAACCGGCAAGAAACTCGGTCGGGTACATTTTTTCAACATATATTTCCAATACATCATACAATGCTGTTAGTGGATGCACAGAGAGGAGTCAATTCCAGACATCACTATCATTCACATACTGATCCACTCTATAATATCCTTTTGAAACTAAAACCCGTTTGACGTGGCGCTTAAATTTACAGTCCGGCAAATCGGTAACACGCTTTGGGATTTTATTGTAGAACCTAACACTATTACCTAAAAAACTATTACTGGTTTTGCTAAGTCTGAAACATGGGACCACCAGTTTATCACAGTTTCTAGTATTTAGATTATGCCGGTCTTTTACTAAATTCAGTTTTTCAAAGTTTTTACGGACATACATTAAATTATCAAGCATGGGGGCAAGGGCAGAGTTAAGATACCGAATTCCTGGAATTTCGTTTTTAATGATTCGCGAGGTTAACGAGACTCCTTACTAAACAGAAATAAAAACACTATAGCATCCAAGATGTTACGTTCATATTTTAAAATGTAAGACGACATTCTATTCATATTCTATTTCATTCTATTATCGCTTGTCATGCTGTAAGACTATATATTACAAATGTTAAATAATTCTATCATAATTTTTCTACGATTATTCAAAGTGCGTCTCCTGAAACAAATAACAGCCATCATAATAAACAATCGTCTTTAAAGAAACGCCAGAGAGGACTAGTTGGGCGCCATTTTGAATTTGAAAACTTCTGTCGCATTTAAAAAAGGCACTCAACTGACGTTACAGCAGGCGTGGTGGAAAGAAATACTGGCATAAATAAAGAAACAAATACATTAGCTTCGTATGAAGTGTGCTGTATAGTACGTGCACTCTACTCCCATAGTCTCACGATGTTTCTTGCGTGGTGCAAAATGTGAGCGACGCGGGTTGACGTAAAGATTATATTAAACTTCCGTCAGATAGTTCCTTAAGATAAAGCAGACTCAAACTTGAACTGCTGGCGATCCACCTCAATATTGTTAGACTATGATTGATCGACTCTGAAAATCTGCAAGTATTGTGATGCAGGAATATCATCTAGGTCGGTGTAGATAACTCTCGCTAAAAACGATAAAAGAAAGTGATGAGGAGGTATTTGGACCTAATTGTGGATGAAAAAATTTTAGTTATTTATTTATTACGTTTTATTTTAATTACCTACCTATTTAAATAAAATCTGTGAATATATCGACAAATTTTTGAAGTGAAACTTCTAATGCGAGTTCCAACAAGGTTGCGTTAAACATTCAACGCTCCTGGGGAGGGGGAATAGAAAGAGACAGAGCGAGAAAAATAATCAAACATTTCGTATCTTACTTAAGTTATTATAATCCCATTGTAAATGTTATAAATTTGGATATTTCTCCACTGAAAAATGATAAATAAAAGATGCGATCAATTGTGAATTGTAAGCAATATTAATAAAGTTTGTCTTAAAGAAACAATATGTTTTCACTAAAAATCAATTTCTACCCCTTCCTATTTTCATTTCCACATTACAAAGTTTCACTTCTTCCGCGCGGAGGGACTGCACGCACTATTTTTTTTTTCTCGGGAATTACTCAAAAAGCACTCGCGATCTACGTGTCGATCGCGATCAACCGTTTGAACACCCCTAAAGTAAGGAATCAAATTACAAAATTTCATTTAAAGTCACAGTATACAAAATAGTGGATTATAAATTACATAAAAGATGCTATATAAAGATAGCTTTTACTCAAATTTCTACCTATAAAAATGTGTATGTGACAGCCGAAAGATGTCAGGATACGATGGAATTTGTGGTTATGGTGTTCAGATTTTTTCCTAGCCCTTTTCAGTTAGCTACGATCCTCAAGTTAAAAATATGTCGCCATGTACAGAAATGTTCCGGCAGCTGCATTTGAGAGTCAGTAGATTTTGCATGTGTACTATCTTACACTACATCCTTATTTATCATCAGGTGAGAATGTGATCAGACGATAAAATGTATAAAAATGTGTGTTAAAAAGTAATACATAAAAAACCGTTGTTTTTTTATATCATAGGACGCAAACAAACAAGTGGGTCACCTGATGTTATGTGATACCGCCGTCCATAGACACTAGCAATACCAGAGGAGCCTCCATTGCATTACCAGCTTGGGGTAGGGAGGGTGGGGGAGAGGAGAGGAGTGGGGGAAGAGAGCTGGGCCTTCGACGCTCTCACTGACCGAACGAAACGCAACAATGCAAGCACTGTTACTTCACGTCGGTTTTCTGTGAGAGGGTGGTACTACCCCGGGCGAGCCGACCCATTTATGCTGAAACCAGTAATAGCTTCAGCGTGGCTCTTCCACGTTGTTTTCTGATCTGATGTAAGTTGTGCAAACAAAATTACGATACAAAAACGCTTTCACTTATGAATTGTACTTAAAACATGCAACCGTCGGTAGCGACACGATGTGTCTCCAGTGTTTTGCGCGTTACAGACCACCTGAGCACAGGTATGCGCTACCCACAAGTACTCCGACGCGTTTCGAGTGTTTTTACGTGTTGCCTACCCACGTCGTGTGCGCTTTCCAGTTGCGGTGTCGATTTCGAATAAAACTACCGCAGATTTTCTTCCAATGGGATGGTAATGGTATCAAATTGTACAGCAACTACAATAGACTACAATAGACTTAACCCTCGTAATAGTGGTATATCTAGTAATGGAACGAGGTGGTAGGATTTTTTTACCCGACTTAATTGCTACTATCATAAGCATAGCCACTCGTTACAATGACTATTGTTAATGGTTCACTATAATCTCACCCGATGTGGTCTAAAATGCTAAACAAGCTAAAGGTAGTAGAAGGCTGGCAGACCACATATGTTAACGGAGCAACGTACAGTGCGTTTGAGGTGCTAAGGGGGTGGCATGGCGTGGGGCAAAATACAAACCACAAATAAATCGTGACTCTTAAATTATGATTATAAATATATTTGACTAATTCGTTCCAGCGATTTTATTCACGTGAAATTTTTGATTTCATATTCCAAGAAAATCAACACATGTATTTTTATCAGGATTAATAGTATGTTATTTTTTCGGATAACATTTTTATTACTGCTTAGTCTCACCAGAAATGCGTAATGATGATCAATTTCTGGAAACTATATCCAAAACAATGTGAATTAAATAAATATACCCATTTTGTTTATAGCCGAAACTTTTATGCATAAGTCTCTATTTGTTGTACTGCAGCGTACTACTTGCTACTAATGTACACTATTTGTACACAGTTTGGCTAAAAAAACTTAATAATATAAAATGTTTAATAATTCATAAAGTATAATCAAATTTCGACCATTAAATGGACACTAGTATATATTAAATACTAGCTAATGAATATATACAATTATATGATTGAAAAAAGAATACTGTAAATCGATTCAGTGAATGTCGAGTAACAAGCATACAAACAAACAAACAAAGAGCGACACGTTACCTCTTATTTATGTAACAAGGAGGACGTACGATCCTAGTCCCACAGCGTCTTGAACAGACTTCTTTACGAGTGTCAAATTTTTAAGATTTTAGTATCGACACAATTGGAAAACAACTCCGTCTATAATTGGCGAGAAGTCTAGGGTCGTACCTACGACAATGCACGCTGTCGTTATAGCCCAAAAATAGAAAATGCGTATGTAGATTGTTTTCACAATCTTTGTTACTAGAAGACGTGTTTAAACAGAACGATAAAATCTACAATTGACTATTTTCTTCGCCCAAAGTGTTATGAGAATAGTTTTGAAGAGTCGAAGTCTTATTACTTTTAATTCACTCATATACAAATTATCAAATGTACGCAAATATAAAAATCTTTGGTTACATTTGAGGATGAGTCAGTGGGTACCGCGCTCGGACACTGAGTCCAGAGGCGTATATTCGAGTCCTTGTGAATGAGCGTAAGCTTTTGGTGATAGAAAATTACACGATGAAGCCTTAACATGATGACAAAGCTTTTTCTGAGCCCGTCTGACTAGCTACCATGTTCAAGTTTAAAATCTGTTACCAGCACCATAGCATATGTTCCGGCACTAGCACTTTATTGCCAGACCCCATTGACATAGAAAAAAGCCAAGACACACAGTCTTGAATAAAAGTAGCGCTCAAAATCGTCTCGCAAAAACTCTATCAACTCAAAGACTCCATAATCCAAATTTAAAAGGTACAGTATACAGATAAAAAAGTGCAATAATGTATTTATTTATTTATTCTTTCGTAGTCCGATGAAGCTGTTAAGATCTTGCTAGGTCAATAGCGTAGTCAGTTTGAGAAAAAAATTATTTATTCTTTCGTTCGTTTTCACATTAAATCAAGTGATATTGAGATAAAATGTCTAACTAGAGGTTTTGGTGGAATCTCAGTCTGTCATTTTTTTTGTTATATCATAGGAGGCAAACGAACAAGAGGGTCACCTGACATTAAGTGATCACCACCGTCCATAGACACTTGCAACAACAGAGGAAACGCAAGTGCGTTGCCAGTCTGTGTTTGTGGGGGAGTAGGAAGGGAAAAGGAAGAAGGGAGGGGAGGCGAGTCTCCGGCGCTCTCGCTGACCGAACGAAACGCAACAATGCAAGCACTGTTACTTGACGTCGGTGTTTCTGTGAGTCGGGTGGTATTACCCCGGGCGAGCCGACCCATTCATGCTGAAATCAGTAATAGCTTCAACGTGGCTCTACCACC